>JABUQX010021346.1:25000-35000 GCA_015478945.1 Trachelipus rathkii
CAATAGAGGTGTTACTACCTAACACCTAGGGGATTAGTATGCTTTGTTTTGCACGTCGCTTACTAGCCTAGCATTTAACCTTTTCTGCTTACTGCTTTAACTTTACTGCTTTAACTGCTTTAACTCTTCTGCTTTACTGCTTTAAACTTTCTGCTTTACTGTTTTTAACTTTCTGCTTTTACTGATTTAACTTTCTGCTTTTACTGCTTTTAATCAAATATATTTATTAACATTATGGTTTTTATTTTGTTTTTAATTTTACTTTTTAATTTAATTTTATATTATTTTTATTTATTTTTATTATTTTTTATTATTTTATTATTTTATTTTTATTTTATTATTATACTTAGTGTTATTTAGTTTCATGCCTATTGTTATTATTAATTTAGAACACACATACACACACACACACACACACACACACACACACAACTTACACTTATACACACAAGTCACTATGACACTTAATTTTCCATAAACACTTACATTTCACTTTATACACACACACACACACACACTTACACTTATACACACATTCACTATGACACTTATACACACATTCACTATGACACTTACATTTTACCCATAGACACTTACATTTACACTTAACACACACACACACAGATTCTAGCTTACACTGCACCACTTACACTTATCCACACATTCACTATGACACTTTATACACACATTCACTATGAAACTTACATTTACCCATAGATACACTTACCATTTAACACTTTAACACACACACACACACAACCCAGAATTTACTTACACTTCATCCCACAGATTTACTTACACACGCAGATTTACTTACACTCACACAGATTTACTTACACTCACACAGATTTACTTACACTCACACAGATTTACTTACACTCACACACAGATTTACTTACACATCACAGAGATTTACTTTACACAAAACACACAGACTTAACTTACCTTATTCACACACAGATTTACATTACACACACACACACACACCACACGCAAACTCACTTACACATGACGTATAATTTATTAAAACATTTTTATGTTTTAATTAAACACGTACATTTATATTACTCATTCAAATATAACTAAAATTATTTCAAAGTTTCTTAAAAACTTCATAATAAATCAGATCATTATCTTTAAACAAAGAATTTTTTATTAACTGTTAATTTTTTTTTTTTATAAATTTTATAACTATCAAGTTTTAAAATAACTTTTACTAAAATTTTATGAAATTTTAATTTTAAAAACATATATTTTTACGTACCTTAAAGCAATAAATCAGTAAATCAGTAAGGTCAGCCTCTAGCACCCCTCTACAAGCTATGCCACGTTCTGTTCTATTGACTTACTGCTTTATATCATCTTTAGTCATGTAATTAGTATAAAATAAACAAAATAAGTTCTTCTCTGCTAACATAACATGTATTTTTATTAAATCTTTCTATCTTAAAAAATTTAAAAATAACAAATTATTCACATTTAATTATTCTCCGTTCGATGTTAACTAAACAATATTTTAAAGTTTTTTAAATAATTCGGATTGTGTTTCTTTCTGATTATTTGTGATTGTATTATTATCTATGTACATTCACAATCCATCACGAGAAAAACAACAACCGCAATCCTTACAGATACGAAACTGACCTCTCTCTGTAAATGTGTTGAAATAAACTTCTTTAGGCCTAAATTTAGGAATAATCTTTTTGTATCCCGGGGCGATTTAGACTATTCCAGGTCAAAATATATTTTAAACTGACCTTTTTTTGTAAAATGTGGTGCAATAACTACATATTAGGCCTAAATTTTAGGTTAAATTTACGGATAAGCTTTTTGTATACTGGTCCTGAATTTACGCCTAACAGTCAAAAGGTAATTCCAGTATAAACAAGAATCATTGTTTATATTATTATTTTTATAAATATATTTCAAACTGAAACATGCTGGATCGGTAAGATCCTTTCAGCAGGTAGAAGGAAATGTTTTCCTACTTGTGATTGGGCGGGAGTAATCCTTTCTTATATGACCTGTATGTGATTGGTCGTAGAATATTTTATCCGTCTTTGAAAATTAACTTTGTTCTTTAAACTTGTATTTGAACAGGTGTGTTTATTATCTTTAGACCCAAACTCATTTAAAAATCATAGTCATTTTGCTGTTAAGCGGTGCACAAGTTATCTGATTTGTATTAAAAGTGTTTTATTTTTACTAAGTGTATATCATACATTTTATAAAATACTTACATTGAGACATAATTATTAAAATTTCACTAGAGTAGATAATAATTAATTACTAGATTATCAGTAGACACGTGAAGCAAAACGCAAAGCGCCCGCAAGCGCGATAACCGGTGCGGCAACCGACGCATGAAACCCCGCGGCGTAATATTAATACGCGGTCGCGAAAAATATTTTTCTTTTGATACGCACGTTGTAAATCTTTCATTACATCATTTTTGTATTTTCAAAATACCGTTTCCTATATTATGAGTCGTTCATTTTATTTCTTACTTGAACATTTTTAAGTTTATTTATAGAAAATACCATTTCACTGGTAAAGTTTCATGAAAAACATTTAGTTTTGAAATGAACATTTTGTTTTGTAGAAAAAAAGCAGTTTGTTTTATTTATCCTAAAGTTATAATTCCTTGAGGGAAATAGAACAAATACTCCGGCTGTGACGTAGGCCATGTTCCTCTTTGCGGTATGCCTTTAAGATCTTATTACTTTAAGGAATGTAAAACAAGTTTTATATGCCTTAAAGCTACGCCTACATAGGGCATAGAGTTAATGTATAGAAGTTATCCCATTCCCTCCCTTTTCAAGGTATGTCTTTACGGTTTTAATCTTCTCTATGTATAAGTTATGAAAAAAGTTGTTTAATCTAAAATATTATTACATAATTACTATATTAATTAATTAAATACACAATGCGTGTACATGCATAATAAACTTCCCCTCATTGTACAAACCGTATTTTCTCTTTATGGACTTCCAGTATTGGTATCATATTATTATACTTCCAAATTACATCGAAGTATGTAAGTTCATACCTCTTCTATATCAGATGTTGTATGCATTCGGCAACCATCGAGAATATCTCCCTTGGTTTGTAATAAACACTGATATACCCGGACTTTAAATAAACTAATGCGCTTGAACACATGTTATAAGGTTCGTAAATATACCTTGATACAGTACACAAACTAATATTATACATACTGAATGGGACGGTGTCCAAAAGATATCAATCTCTAGGATGTATACCCTACCACTTTGAAATACAACGCGCCATATTTTCGCGACCGCGTAGTAATATTACGCCGGCGGGTTCATGCGTCGGTTCCGCACCGGTTCGTCGCGCTTGCGGCGCTCTTGCGTTTTGCTTCACGTGATCTACTATAAATCTAGTGAATAATTATTATCACTCTAGTGAAATTAATTAATTATTCCTCAATGTAAGTATTATTATAAATACGATATACACTTAGAAAATAAACACTTTTAATACAAATCAGATAACTCGTTGTGCACCGCTTAACAGCTAAAATGACTATGATTTTAAAATGAGTTTGGGTCTAAAAGATAATAAAACACACCTGCTCAAATACAAGTTTAAAGAACAAAGTTAATTTTCAAAAGACATAAAATTATTCTCGACCAATCACATACGAGTTCATATAGAGATTACTCCGTCCACTCACAAGTAAGGAAAACATTTCCTTCTTACCTGCTTAAAGGATCTTACCGATCCAGCATGTTTCAGTTTGAAATATATTTATAAAAATAATAATAATAACAATGATTCTTGTCTATACTGGAATTACCTTTTGACCTGGTATTAGGCTTAAATCAGCCTGGGATACAAAAGGCTTATCCTAAATTTAGACCTAAATTTAGGCCTAACGTAGTTATTGCACCACATTTTACAGAAAAAGGTCAGTTTGAAATATATTTTGACCTGGAATTCAGGCCCTAAATCGCCCCGGGACTTACAAAAGGATTATCCTACATTTAGGCCTCAAAAGTATTTATTTCAACACATTTTACAGAGAGAGGTCCAGTTCGTATCTGTAGGAGTGGTCGCGGTTGTTTGTGTTTTCTCGTGACCGGTTTTCTCAATCGTCCATAATTGCTAGTATAATAATAAAGAAAATCCGAATTATTTAAAAAACTTTGAAATATTTTTAGTTAACATCGAGCGAATAATATAAATGTAAGTGAATAATTGTTATTTTTAAAATAAAAAACCTAGAATGATTTTAATAAATACATGTTATGTTAGCAGAGAAACTTTTTTTTTTATTTTTATACTTATTACATGGCTAAAGATGATGTAAAGCAGTAAGTCAATAGAACAAAACGTGGCATAGCTTGGTGTAGAGGGGTGCTAGGGGCTGACCTTACTGATTTACTGATTTATTGCTTTAAGGTACGTAAAATATATGTTTTTAATAAAATTTCATAAAATTTTAGTAAAAGTTTTTTTAAAACTTGATAGTTATAAAATTTATAAACAAAGTATAACAGTTAATAATAAATTCTTTGTTTCCAAATAATCGATCGCATTTTATTAATAGCAGTTTTTTTAAGAAACTTTGAATAAATTTAGTTTATTTTGAATGAGTATAAAATGTACGTGTTTAATTAAAACAATGTCAAAATAAGTTCTTCTCTGCTAACATAACATGTATTTTATTAAAATCTTTCTAAGTTCTTATTTAAAAATAACAATTATTCACTAACATTTATATTATTCGTTCGATGTTAACTAAAATATTTCAAGTTTTTTAAATAATTCGGATTTTCTTTATTATTTTATATTATCTATGTCATTGACATCTATCACGAGAAACACAACAACCCGCACTCCTTACAGATCCGAAACTGACCTCTCTCTGTAAAACGTGTTGAAATAACTACTTTATGGCCTAAATTTAGGATATTCCTTTTTGTATCCCGGGGCGATTTAGGCCCAATTCCAGGTCAAAATATATTTCAAACTGACTTTTTCTGTAAAATGTGGTGGAATAACTACAATAACTACTTTAGGTCTAAATTTAGGATAGCCTTTTTGTTCCTAGGCTTATTTAAGCCTAATACCAGGTCAAAGGTAATTCCAGTATAGACAGGAATCATTGTTTATTATTTATGATTTTTATAAATATATTTCAAACTGAAACAAGCTGGATCGGTAAGATCCTTAAGCAGGTAAGAAGGAAATTTTTTCCTTACTTGTGATTGGTCGGCAGTAATCCTTATCTCTATATGACCTCTAGTTTGATTGGTCAGAATTATTTTCATGTCTTCTGAAAAATTACTTGTTCTTTAAACTTGTCATTTGGCAGGTGTGTTTATTATCTTTTAGACCCAAACTCATTTTCATCATAGTCATTTTTAGCTGTAAAGCGGTGCACAAGTTATCCTGATTTGTATTAAAAGTGTTTTATTTTTAACTAAGTGTATATCATATTTATAATAAATACTTACATTGAGGAATAATTATTAAATTTTCACTAAGAGTAGATAATATTAATCACTGTAGATTTATAGTAAGATACGTGAGCACAAACGCAAGAAGCGCCCCGCAAGCCGGAACCGGTGCGGGAAACCGCGCATGAACCTTCGCCGGCGTAATATTACTACGGCCGGTCGGAAAACTATGGCGCGTTGTATTTCAACGTGGGTAAGGTATACATCCTAGAGATTGAATATCTTTCTGGGACACCGTCACAATTCCAGTATGTATAATATTTTAGTTTGTGTCTGTATCAAGGTATTATCTTACAGCAACCTTATAACATGTGTTCACAGCGCATTAGTTTCATTTTAACGTCCGGGTATAATTCAGTGTCTTTTTATTACAAACCAAAGGAGATATTCTCGATGGTTGCCGAATGCATACAACATCTGATATAGAAGAGGTATGAACTTACATACTTCGATGTAATTTGGAAGTAATAATAATAATGATACCAATAATAACAGAAAGTCCATAAAGAGAAATTACGGTTTGTACAATGAGGGGAAGTTTTTAATGCATGTACACAGCATTGTGTATTATTTAACATTAATTAGTAATTTATGTAATAATATTTAGATTAACACTTTTTCATAACTTATACATAGAGAAAATTAAAACCCGTAAGACATACTTGAAACAGGGAGGGAATGGGATAAAACTTCTAATACCATTAACTCTAATGCCCTATGTAGGCGTAACGCTTTTAAGGCATATAAAATTGTTTTAAAACATCTTAAAGTAATAAGATCTTAAAGCATACCGCAAAGAGGAACATGGCCTACGTCACAGCCGTAGTATTTGTTCTATTTCTTCCCTCAAGGAAATTATAAACTTTAGGATAAATAAAACAAACTCTTTTTTTTCTACAATAACAAAATTGTTCTTTTCAAAACTAAATGTTTTTCATGAAACTTTACCAGTGAAATGGTATTTTTCTATAAATAAACTTAAAAATGCTTCAAGTTAAGACAATAAAAATGAAACCGACTCATAATATAGGAACCGGTTATATTTGAAATACAAAAATGATTAAATTGAAAGTTTCAACGGCGTATCATACAAGAAAATATTTTCCGACAACGTAGTAATATTCACGCCGGCCGGGTTCATGCGGTCGGTTCCGCACCGGTTCGCGCTTGCGGGCGCTCTTGCGTTTTGCTTCACGGGATCTACTATAAATCTAGTGAATTAATTATTATCTACTCTAGTGAAATTAATAATTATTCCTCAATGTAAGTATTTATTATAAATAATGATATACACTTAGTAAAAATAAAACACTTTTAATACAAAGCAGATAACTTGTGACGCTTAACAGCTAAAATGACTATGATTTACAATGAGTTTGGGTTAAAAGATAATAAAACATCACCTGCTTCAAATACAAGTTTAAAAGACCAAAGTTAATTTTCCAGACGATAAAATAATTCTCGACAATCACATACGAGGTCATATAGAAATAAGGATTACTTCCGACCAATCACAAGTAAGGAAAACCTTTCTTCTTACCTGCTTAAAGGATCTTACGTTCAGCATGTTTCAGTTTGAAATATTATTATAAAAAATTAATAATAATAACAATGATTCTTGTCTATACTGGAATTACTTTTGACCTGGTATTAGGCTTCAAATCAAGCCGTCTACACAAAGGCTTATCCTAAATTTAGACCTAAATTTAAGCCTAACGTAGTTATTGCACCACATTTAACAGAAAAAGGTCAGTTGAAATATATTTTGACCTGGAATTAGGCTAAATGCCCGGGATCAAAAAGGATTCCTAATATTTAGGCTAAGTAGTTATTTCACAACATTTTTAAAGAGAGAGGTCAGTTTCGTATCTGTAAGGAGTGCGGGTTGTTGTGTTTCTCGTGATGGATTGTCCACATAGATATAGATAATAATAACTATAATAAAGAAATCCTAATTACTTAAAAAACTTTGAAATATTTTTAGTTAACATCGAACGAATAATATAAATGTAAGCAGTGAAATAATTGTTTTTAATAAGAACTTAGAAAGATTTTAATAAAATACATGTTATGTTAGCAGAGAAGAACTTATTTTGTTATTTTTATACTTATTACATGGCTAAAGATGAGTAAAGCAGTAAGTCAATAGAACAAAACGTGGCATAGCTTGGTGTAGAGGGGTGCTAGGGGCTGACCTTACTGATTTACTGATTTATTGCTTTAAGGTACGTAAAATATATGTTTTTAATAAAATTTCATAAAATTTTAGTAAAAGTTATTTTAAAACTTGATAGTTATAAAATTTATAAACAAAAAGTATTAACAGTTAATAATAAATTCTTTGTTCAAAGATAATGATTGATTTATTATAGAAGTTTTAAGAAACTTTGAAATAATTTTAGTTATATTTGAATGAGTAATATAAATGTACGTGTTTAATTAAAACATAAAATGTTTTAATAAATTATACGTTATATTTGTAAGTGAGTGTAAGTAAGTGTGTGTGTGTGTAAGTAAATCTGTGTGTGAGTGTAAGTAAATCTGTGTGTGTGTAAGTAAATCTGTGTGTGTAAGTAAATCTGTGTGTGAGTGCAAGTAAATCTGTGTGTGAGTGTAAGTAAATCTGTGTGTGAGTGTAAGTAAATATGTGTGAGTGTAAGTAAATCTGTGTGTGTAGTAAATCTGGTGTGTGAGTGTAAAAGTAAATTTGGGTGTGTGTGGTGTAAGCTGTACAATGAGTAGTGTCCTATGGGTAAATGTAAGTGTCATAGTGAATGTGTGTATAAGTGTCATAGTGAATGTGTGTATAAGTGTAAGTGTGTGAGTGTAAGTAAATCTGTGTGTGTGTGTGTAAGTGTAAATGTAAGTGTCTATGGGTAAATGTAAGTGTCATAGTGAAGTGTGTATAAGTGTCATAGTGAATGTGTGTATAAGTGTAAGTGTGTGTGTGTGTGTGTTGTGTGTGGGTGTGGTGTGTGTGTGTGTGTATAAGTGTAAATGTAAGTGTTTATGGGAAAATGTAAGTGTCATAGTGATTGTGTGTATAAGTGTAAGTGTGTGTGTGTGTGTGTGTGTGTGTGTGTGTGTGTGTGTGTGTGTGTGTGTATGTGTGTTCTAAATAATAATAACAATAGGCATGAAGTAAATAACACTAAGTATAATAATAAAAATAAATAAAATAATAAAATAATAAAATAATAAAAAATAAATAAAAATAATAATAAAATAAATAAAAAGTATTAAAACAAAATAAAAAACATAATGATAATAAATATATGAGTTAAAGCAGTAAAGCAGAAAGTTAAATCAGTAAATCAGAAAGTTAAAACAGTAAAGCAGAAAGTTAAAGCAGTAAAACAGAAAGTTAAAGCAGTAAAGCAGAAAGTTAAAGCAGTAAAGCAGAAAGTTAAAGCAGTAAAAGCAGTAAAGTAAGACAAAAGCATACTAATCCCTTGGTGTTAGGTAACCTCTATTGATTTACTGATATTACTGCTTTAAAGGTATGTAATGTATGTGATTAAGTGAGTTAAAGCAGTAAAAGCAGTGAGTTTAAAGCAGTAAAAGCAGAAAGTTAAAGCAGTAAACAGTAAAACAAAAGCATCTAATCTTAGGTGGTTAGGTAACACCTCTATTGGATTTAACTGATTTACTGCTTTAAGGTATGTGATGTATGAGTTAAGTTAAAGCAGTAAAACATGGGAGTTAAAGCAGTAAAGCAGTACCGCTTAAGACAGTAAAGCAGAAAGTTAAAGCAGTACAACATGTGAGTTAAAGCAGTATCTAACCCCTTGTTGCTATGTAAACCTCTATTGATTTACTGATTTACTGCTTTAAGTCTGTAAAAAGTATATGTTTTAATAAAATTTCGTACAATTGGTAGTAAAATAAATGTTTATATATCAGACACTGGGGGGGGGGGGGGGAAAATTTTTTTTTTTTCCTTCTTTCTTTCACTTTTTAAAAAATTTATAAAATAAAAAAGAGTATTAAGTAAAAGTATTAAGTAAAAAATAATGTTAATAAAAATGTTTAAGTATGACATAAAAATGAATGATCATAGTAAATATATATTTTTCCATTCGCGCGGGATATGCGCCTAGGGGCGCCACGCCGGCGGGCGGGAAGCGGGAAATATTGCGCCTGCGGGCGCCACGCGGCGGGCGGGAACGCGGCGGACGGGACGCGGCGGGAACGCACCGGGTGCGGGGTTGGCTGTCTTTGCGCGGAAGGTGCACACTGCACCTGGTGGGTAGCTTATGATCTAGGGAAGACATTAATAACTCTGTTCTATGATGCGGGTAGAGCAAGCATCAAAGATGATTTCATCAAAAGATGAATCATCAATATAGTTGGTATCAAAGATACGCTCCTCAAGATGAGTCATCAAAGATGAGCCTTCAAAGGTTGAGGCCTCAATGCTGAGGCATTAAGGCTGAGGCATAAAGTTGAGGCATCAAATATCGAGTGTGTGAGTGTAAGTGTAAGTGTCTATGCCAGAGTGTAAGTGTGTA
>JABUQX010021346.1:47500-50000 GCA_015478945.1 Trachelipus rathkii
TGCTTGGGTGTCTCGGCCGGGGTTACTGAATTGATAGTGAAAGATTACTGCTTACCGGTGGGGCAAGCTGAGTGGCGCCTCCTTTCCCGAAGGGCGTTGGTTGGAGAGGGAGATGTTCCTGTTCCGCAGGAAAAATGATTACAGGAACAACTTGGATAGTTTATAGTAAGATAAAGTGCAATATTCATGCTGTGATAAGTCTCATTTTAATGTATTTTTAGTAAAGTGCAATATTCATGCTGTGATAAGTTTCATTTTAATGTATTTTCAGTAAAGTGCAATATTCATGCTGTGATAAGTTTCATTTTAATGTATTGTCAGTTACCTTTTTATATGTATTGCTATTTCTTTTATTGGCGTGTTTGTAATGTAAAATAATTAAGTAAAGAACTGATCGTAACATTTTGACATATTAAATGATATTTGTGGAAATCAATTGATTCACTATTTTCGGATTTGTTGTAATGAATTTAATGAAATGAATATTTAATGAACCTGTTAAGCAAATTAATGTTATATTGTTGTCGGCATTTTAAAAATGATAGTTACTATAATAAATACTAGAAAATTCCAAAGCAGTTATTAAACCTTTTTTACCGAAGAGAACTTTTTATTGAATCGATTAGACTGGTGGCACGTAGGGCTTCGGGGGGTTGTGAACTGCTTTGGAACGGCTTTTTATGAAAATTGGAGGAAGAGTAAGTAGTGTTCTTTTCTAGAGATTGGACTTCCAATCTCTAAAGGGGGAGTTGTGTAACTGAGTAGGTTTTTATAAATAATAAAGCATAAACCAACTAAGTATCAAAAGAATTGAGTTGACGAAAGAAGAAATTTAAAAACACAGTAGATTAACACCACAGAACACGGAAGGAAGGAAAAGTTTGTTAAAATGGCGGAAGGGTGCGACTTGATTTTAAAACGAATTTAGTTAAAGAAGGCTGAGAGTTACTTTTAAAAGTGTTAATTTTAGAAAGTTATGGTGATTTTAAATTGTTGTAGATACTGTTGTTTTAGAACGTAAATGAGAATTAAAGTTAGAAACAGATCGAGTTCAGGAATTTCGACTTTAACGACGAACAACTAACGGGAGGGAGTAACGGGTGCTTGGGTGTCTCGGCCGGGGTTACTGAATTGATAGTGAAAGATTACTGCTTACCGGTGGGGCAAGCTGAGTGGCGCCTCTTTTCCCGAAGGGCGTTGGTTGGAGAGGGAGATGTTCCTGTTCCGCAGGAAAAAATGATTACAGGAACAACTTGGATAGTTTATAGTAAGATAAAGTGCAATATTCATGC
Source organism: Trachelipus rathkii (assembly GCA_015478945.1). Classification (NCBI taxonomy): domain Eukaryota; kingdom Metazoa; phylum Arthropoda; class Malacostraca; order Isopoda; family Trachelipodidae; genus Trachelipus; species Trachelipus rathkii. The sequence goes on from JABUQX010021346.1 coordinate 48,793, forward strand.
TGTGATAAGTCTCATTTTAATGTATTTTTAGTAAAGTGCAATATTCATGCTGTGATAAGTTTCATTTTAATGTATTTTCAGTAAAGTGCAATATTCATGCTGTGATAAGTTTCATTTTAATGTATTGTCAGTTACCTTTTTATATGTATTGCTATTTCTTTTATTGGCGTGTTTGTAATGTAAAATAATTAAGTAAAGAACTGATCGTAACATTTTGACATATTAAATGATATTTGTGGAAATCAATTGATTCACTATTTTCGGATTTGTTGTAATGAATTTAATGAAATGAATATTTAATGAACCTGTTAAGCAAATTAATGTTATATTGTTGTCGGCATTTTAAAAATGATAGTTACTATAATAAATACTAGAAAATTCCAAAGCAGTTATTAAACCTTTTTTTACCGAAGAGAACTTTTTATTGAATCGATTAGAATATATATATATATATATATATATATATATATATATATATAATATATATATATATATATATATATATATATATATATATATATATATATATATATATATATATATATATATATATATATATAGATAGATAGATAGATAGGGTTGAGGCTAAGGCTAAGAGATTTATAAACTGTCCCATAGTTTCTGACTTCCTTGACCCTCTTTCTCTGCGACGTGACATTGGCCTATCTCTTTTCCATAGGTATTACAACGGCAGGTGCTCGAAGAACTGACCTCTCGTATTCCTCCACTGCATCTTCTCTTAACACAAGAGGTTGCCTTACTCTCACATATTGTGTGTGAATATTGGAGACTCAAGGATCACTCGTTGTGGTGCCACCTTCTTTCCAGCCACATCGTTGTGGAACTCCTTGCCTTCATCTATTTTCCCAGCAGTATTCAATCTTCCTCTCTTTAAGTCGCACGTCTGCGCCCACCTGATGGAATTGCGTTAGGCAAGGGACTGGGTGGGTTTACTTTCCATATGTTTTTTTTTTTTTGTTTTTGTTTTTTTTTGTTTTAAATAGCCTGTCGTGAAAGGTGTCGTTGAGTTCTTATATATATATATATATATATATATATATATATATATATATATGTATATATGCTATATAATAATAATAATATATATATATATATATTATATATATATATATATATATATATATATATATATATATATATATATATATATATATATATATATATATATATATATATATATATATATA
>JABUQX010021347.1:0-7500 GCA_015478945.1 Trachelipus rathkii
ATAATATATATATATATATATATATATATATATATATATATATATATATATATATATATATATATATATATATATATATATATATTTTTTTTTTTTTTTTTTTTAATAATATATATATATATATATATATATATATATACTTTATCTTCGAAATTTTTGGATTGATTCACGGTATAATGGATAAAATTGTACCACTCAAGACTTCCAATATTTTATATGAACTCCAACAATCTTTTACTATTATACTCCCAGGTTTAATTTTATCTTTAATACAAGCAATGCTTTCATCAGCATCGAGAATAGGATTCGTACATACCTGAAAAAATAATATCATAAAAAATATAATATTTTACCTAATCTAACCTAAACTACCTAACCTAACCTAACCTAACCTAACCTAACCTAACCTAACCTAACCTAACCTAACCTAACCTAACAGCCTAACCTAACCTAACCTAACCTAACTAACCTAACCTAACCTAACCTAACCTAACCTAACCTAACCTCACCTAACCTAACCTAACCTAACCTAAAAAGTCAAAAATAATCTAACATAACCTAACATAATCTAAAGTAACAATTCAAAAATAATCTAACATAACCTTACATAATTTACATAAGCTAACGTAACAATAAAAAAAGTAACTAATCTCTCTCTCTCTCTCTCTCTCTCTCTCTCTCTCTCTCTCTCTCTCTCTCTCTCTCTCTCTCTCTCTCTCTCTCTCTATATATATATATATATATATATATATATATATATATATATATATAAATATATTATATTTATTTATTTCAAAAAACAACAATATATATATCTAAAAAAAAAAAAAATATATATATATATATATATATATATATATATATATATATATATATATATATATATATATATATAATTATTAATTTTCTGAAACAAAAAAAGTAAATTAATAAAAAGTTTTCGAGCTTCACCAACACAAATATCCAAATGCTATTTAAAAATATTTAAAAATTTTATAATTTTTATAGGTATATTTGATATCATAATTAATTCGATTTTCCAATATATCGTATCACATTCAAACACTGGACCCATATATATATATATATATATATATATATATATATATATATATATATATATATATATATATATATATATATATATATATATATATATATATATATATATATATATATGTATAAACATATATATAGAAATTATATATATATATATATATATATATATATATGTATAACAACTGCTACAAATTCAACGCAGTGTGATAGGTATTCAAAAATAACCCCTTAAGTAATTTCACACTGCTGGGATGTGAACCTGGGCTCTAGCAGATGACCGCGTAAGGTTTGACGACCACGCCACGATGGACTAAAAGTAAAGCGCGAGAATTGTTCTGTGGTGAATATATCACCCACCCAACAGGAACCACGACGCACTCTACCGTCCACACTCGGGCGTGGCGACAAACAGGGCACGCGCAGGTAAAATACTTCATAACCGGGGAATGCATGACGGCGTAACATAACTGCGCTAAATTTAACGCAGTGGGATGGGTATTCAAAATAACCCCTTAAGTAATTTCACACTGCTGGGATGTGAACCTGGGCCCTAGCAGATGTCCGCGTAAGTGTTTGACGACCACGCCACGATGGACTAAAAGTAAAGCGCGAAAATTGTTCCTGTGGTGAATATATCACCCAACAGGAACCACGACACTCTACCCGTCCACACTCGGGCGTGGCGACAAACAGGGCACCGCGGTAAAAATGCTTTATAACCCGGGGAATGTGTTGTATGTATAACAGCAAATTCAAGCGCAGTGTGATAGGTGCTATTACATTCCCCAGGTTATAAGTGTCCTCTGCACGTGTACCTGGCCTGAGTGGGCGACAGAAAATTCGTAATTCCCTGAGCCCAGACCAGTGATCTGTATTCACCAAGTAATTCTCGCGCTTCCGCCTGGTCATGTGTCGTGTCAACACTACGCGGATCTACTAGGAGCCAGGTTTGGTGACGACGCAGGGTTATTTGAATACCTAATGCGTTGGTTGTAGCAGTTGATGCCACATACGAATCGTGTTTCCACTTCTGCGCGGTTGCCTGTCGCGCCCAGTATGGTTGGTAAATGCGTCGTGTTCCTGGGCCCCAAAGTGGTGATGTGCCACGAGGCAATTCTCGTGCTGCTGGTCCATCGTGGCGACGGTGTCGTACCTGGACATCTGCTAGGGCCAGGTTATCCCAGCAGTGTGGTAGGAATTGACACAGTACCGAGTAATAACGTTGGTGCTACATACAATACATTCCCCGGTTATAAAGTATTTCACTCTGCGCGGTGCCCTGTTTGTCGCTACGCCCGAGTGTGGACAGGAAGAGCCGTGGTGGTTTCCTGTTGGGTGGGTGATATATTCACCACAGGAACAATTCTCGCGCTTTGCTTTTAGTCCATCGTGGCGTGGTCGTCAAACACTTACGCGGACATCTGCTAGGGCCCAGGTTCACATCCCAGCAGTGTGAAATTACTTAGGGGGTTATTTTTGAATACCTATCACACTGCGTTGAATTTGTAGCAGTTGTTATACATACAATATATTTCCCGGTTATAAAGTATTTCACTCTGCGCGGTGCCCTGTTTGTCGCTACGCCCGAGCGTGGACGGGTAAAGTGCGTCGTGGTTCCTGTTGGGTGGGTGATATATTCACCACAGGAACAATTCTCGCGCTTTACTTTTAGTCCATCGTGGCGTGGTCGTCAAACACTTACGCAGACATCTGCTAGGGCCCAGGTTCACATCCCAGCAGTGTGAAATTACTTAAGGGTTATTTTTGAATACCTATCACACTGCGTTGAATTTGTAGCAGTTGTTATACATACAATACATTCCCCGGTTATAAAGTATTTCACTCTGCGCGGTGCCCTGTTTGTCACTACGCCCGAGTGTGGACGGGTAGAGTGCGTCGTGGTTCCTGTTGCTGAGTGATATATTCACCACAGAAACAATTCTCGCGCTTCTTTTAGTCCATCGTAGCGTGGTCGTCAAACACTTGCATGGACATCTGCTGGGGCCCAGGTTCATCCCAGCAGTGTGAAGTGCCGGGAGTTGCTTTTGGTCACTATCCTGCGTTGAATTTGTGGCGATTGTTGCCTGGCTCATTCCCGAATTTATAAAATGTTTACTCTGCGCGGTGCCCTGTTTGTCGCTACGCCCGAGTGTGGACGGAAAGAGCGCGTTGTGGTTCCTGTTTGGTGTGATATATTCACCACAGGAACAATTCTCGCGCTTTACTTTTAGTCCATCGTGGCGTGGTCGTCAAACACTTACGCGGACATCTGCTAGGGCCTAGGTTCACATCCCAGCAGTGTGAAATTACTTAAGGGGTTATTTTTGAATACCTATCACACTGCGTTGAATTTGTAGCAGTTGTTATACATACAATGTATTCCCCGGTTATAAAGTATTTCACTCTGCGCGGTGCCCTGTTTGTCGCTACGCCCGAGTGTGGACGGGTAGAGTGCGTCGTGGTTTCTGTTGGGTGGGTGATATATTCACCACAGGAACAATTCTCGTGCTTTACTTTTTAGTCCATCGTGGCGTGGTCGTCAAAACACTGCATGGACATCTGCCCAGGTTCACATCTCAGCAGTGTGAAATTACTTAAAGGGTTATTTTTGAATACTATCACACTGCGTTGAATTTGTAGCAGTTGTTATACGCCTAATACATTCGGTTATAAAGTATTTCTCTGCGGGTGCCCTGTTTGTCGCTACGCCCGAGTGTGGACGGGTAGAGTGCGTCGTGGTTCCTGTTGGGTGGGTGATATATTCACCACAGAAACAATTCTCGCGCTTTACTTTTAGTCCATCGTGGCGTGGTCGTCAAACACTTACGCGGACATCTGCTAGGGCCCAGGCTCACATCCCAGCAGTGTGAAATTACTTAAGGGGGTTATTTTGAATACCTATCACACTGCGTTGAATTTGTAGCAGTTGTTATACATACAATACATTCCCCGGTTATAAAGTATTTCACTCTGCGCGGTGCCCTGTTTGTCGCTACGCCCGAGTGTGGACGGGTAGAGTGCGTCGTGGTTCCTGTTGGGTGGGTGATATATTCACCACAGGAGCAATTTCTTTTTTTAGTCCATCGTGGCGTGGTCATCAAACAACTTACGCGGACATCTACTAGGGCCCAGGTTCACATCCAAGCAGTGTGAGGAAATTACTTAAGGGTTATTTTGAATCTATCACACTGCGTTGAATTTGTAGCAGTTGTTGTATACAATACATTCCCCGGTTATAAAGTATTTCACTCTGCTTGGTGCCCTGTTTGTCGCTACGCCCGAGTGTGGACGGGTAGAGTGCGTCGTGGTTCTGTTGGGTGGGTGATATATTCACCACAGGAACAATTCTCACGCTTTACTTTTAGTCCATCGTGGCGTGGTCGTCAAACACTTACGCGGACATCTGCTAGGGCCCAGGTTCACATCCAAGCAGTGTGAAATTACTTAAGGGGTTATTTTTGAATACCTATCACACTGCGTTGAATTTGTAGCAGTTGTTATACATACAATACATTCCCCGGTTATAAAGTAATTCACTCTGCGTGGTGCCCTGTTTGTTGCTACGCCAAAGTGTGGACAGGTAAGTGCGTCTGTGGTTCCTGTTAGATTGGGTGATATATTCACCACAGGAACAATTCTCACGCTTTACTTTAGTCCATCATTGGCGTGGTCGTCAACACTGCGCGGACATCTGCTGAGACCCAGGCTCATCCCAGCAGGTGTGATGTAGGGTTATTGCGAATACCTATCCTGCGTTGAATTTAGCCGGCAGTTGTTGCCGCCACAACTCCATTCCCCGGTTACATAAAAAGTGTTTCACTCGGTGCCTGTTTGTCGCGCCCGAGTGTGGACGGGTAGAGTGCGTCGTGGTTCCTGTTGGGTGGGTGATATATTCACCACAGGAACAATTCTCGCGCTTTACTTTTGTCCATCGTGGCGTGGTCGTCAAACACTTACGCGGACATCTGCTAGGGCCCAGGTTCACATCCCAGCAGTGTGAAATTACTTAAGGGGTTATTTTTGAATACCTATCGCACTGCGTTGAATTTGTAGCAGTTGTTATACATACAATATATTCCCCAGTTATAAAGTATTTCACTCTGCGCGGTGCCCTGTTTGTCGCTACGCCCGAGCGTGGACGGGTAGAGTGCGTCGTGGTTCCTGTTGGGTGGGTGATATATTCACCACAGGAACAATTATCGCGCTTTACTTTTAGTCCATCGTGGCATGGTCGTCAAACACTGCATGAACATCTGCTAGGGCCAGGTTCACATCCCAGCAGTGTGAAATTACTTAAGGGTTATTTTTTAATACCTATCACACTGCGTTGAATTTGTAGCAGTTGTTATACATACAATACATTCCCCGGTTATAAAGTATTTCATCTGCGCGGTGCCCTGTTTGTCCTTCACGCGAAGTGTGGACAGTGAAATTAAGTCGTGGTTTACTCATTGGGTGGGTGATATATTGCCACAGGAACCATTCTCGCCTTTACTTTTAGTCCATCGTGGCGTGATCGTCAGCCTACATGAACATCTAGGGCCCAGGTTCACATTCCAGCAGTGTGAAATTACTTAGGGGGTTATTTTTGAATACATTACACTGCGTTGAATTTGTAGCAGTTGTTATACATACAGTATTTCCCGGTTATAAAGTATTTCACACTCTACGCGGTGCCCTGTTTGTCGCTACGCCCGAGTGTGGACGGAAAGAGTGCGTCATGGTTCCTGTTGGGTGGGTGATATATTCACCACAGGAACAATTCTCGTGCTTTTTTAGTCCATCGTGGCGTGGTCGTCAAACACTTACGCAGACATCTGCTGGGCCAGGTTCACATCCCAGCAGTGAAACTATGAGGTTGGCTGAATACCTATGCTGCGTTGAATTTTAGCAGTTGTCTTACATACAATATATTCCCCGGTTATAAAGTATTTCACTCTGCGCGGTGCCCTGTTTGCGCCCGAGTGTGGACGGGTAGAGTGCGTCGTGGTTCCTGTTTGGGTGGGTGATATATTCACCACAGGAACAATTCTCGCGCTTTACTTTTAGTCCATCGTGGCGTGGTCGTCAAACACTTACGCGGACATCTGCTAGGGCCCAGGTTCACATCCCAGCAGTGTGAAATTACTTAAGGGTTATTTTTGAATACCTATCACACTGCGTTGAATTTGTAGCAGTTGTTATACATACAATACATTCCCCGGTTATAAAGTATTTCACTCTGCGCGGTGCCCTGTTTGTCGCTACGCCCGAGTGTGGACGGGTAGAGTGCGTCGTGGTTCCTGTTGGGTGGGTGATATATTCACCACAGGAACAATTCTCGTGCTTTACTTTTAGTCCATCGTGGCGTGGTCGTCAAACACTTACGCGGACATCTGCTAGGGCCCAGGTTCACATCCCAGCAGTGTGAAATTACTTAAGGGTTATTTTTGAATACCTATCACACTGCGTTGAATTTGTAGCAGTTGTTATACATACAATACATTCCCCGGTTATAAAGTATTTCACTCTGCGCGGTGCCCTGTTTGTCGCTACGCCCGAGTGTGGACGGGTAGAGTGCGTCGTGGTTTCTGTTGGGTGGGTGATATATTCACCACAGGAACAATTCTCGCGCTTTACTTTTAGTCCATCGTGGCGTGGTCGTCAAACACTTACGTGGACATCTGCTAGGGCCCAGGTTCACATCCCAGCAGTGTGAAATTGCTAAGGGGTTATTTTGAATACCTATCACACTGCGTTGAATTTGTAGCAGTTGTTGTACATACAATGTATTCCCCAGTTAAAAAGTATTTCACTCTGCGCGTGCCCTGTTTGTCGCTACGCCCGAGTGTGGACGGGTAGAGTGCGTCATGGTTCCTGTTGGGTGGGTGATATATTCACCACAGGAACAATTCTCGCGCTTTACTTTTAGTCCATCGTGGCGTGGTTGTCAAACACTTACGCGGACCTGCTAGGGCGCAGATACACACCCCAGAAGTGTGAAAATATTTAAAGTGTTATTTTGAATGTATATATATATATATATATATATATATATATATTTATATATATATATATATATATATATATATATATATATATATATATATATATATATATATATATATATATATATATATATATATATATATATATATATATATATATATATATATATATATATATATATTGAGAAATAAAATTTCGTAGTAAAAGGGTCATCCTTATTTTTAGATTATTGACCTTCTTTAATGTACTCGTTACACACACACACACACACACACACATATATATATATATATATATATATATATATATATATATATATATATATATATATATATATATATATATATATATATATATATATATATATATATATATATATATATATATATATATATATATATATATATATATATATATATTCGATAAAATTAGTCATGACGTCACAGTATACGT
>JABUQX010021348.1:7500-10000 GCA_015478945.1 Trachelipus rathkii
CATGGCAAGAAGCCTGGTTTTCTAACCAAATGTTTAACGCACAGATTCACCAGAAATTGATGGATGGAATTTCCGAATTAAATTGCTCTGCAGCCATGAAGTGCTTTGAAACTCACTGGAATGTTGACAGATCCGTTGTAGATATACCACAGACGAATATTTGTGCCGAACGAGGGGTGAAATTAATGGAAGAACTGTACCAGAAATGCAAAACAGATAAATATTTGAATCTGAAGCTTATTGCAACTAATACATTTTGATTGTGATGAATGTACTTAAGTTTCAGAATTTTCATTGTCATTGGTACGGAATATTTTTTATGAATTGAACGAAATAATTGTCATTTTCTGTCATTATTGTCATTATTAAAAAGTTCATTGATTTCTAATACAGGCTAAAAAAAATTTTTTTTTGTCATTAAACAAAATATATATATATATATATATATATATATATATATATATATATATATATATATATATCATATTATATATATATATATCATATATATATATATTATACCGTATATATGATATATATATATATATATATATATATATATTATATTTATATATATATAAAATAAAAAATTTTTTTTTTGATATAAATATAATATATATATATATATATATATATATATATATATATATATATATATATCCTACCAACTTTAAGGTGGCCTTCAAGGGGAGGTTTGAGCACCTGTTTGTGGACATAGACCTGCTGATGACCACAGCCCTCCGCCCTCATTTCAAACTTCCAGTCGTTGAGTTCCTGAATGAGGACTTGAAGGAGATCATCAGGAAGAGGGTTATCAGTGAGGTGCTGATAAACGTGACTCCTGGTCACGACAACGATGGTGCCGCCCAAGAGCAGGAGCAGGTGGAAAACGACCCCTTTCATTACATGAAGGCGAATGACAACCAGCCTCTGGCTATCGACCACCATGAGGAGGACTTGAAGAAGGCTTTTGAGATTTGGAACAAGCTGAAGGTGAAGAGGACCACCCCACTGTCTGTATACCTATTCCCTCAGCAGCACAGAGAAGTCTGGTTGGACCTCTTTATCAAGTACAATACCCCTGTCCCCCCTTCCGCGGTTGTGGAGAAATTGTTCAGTTTGGGCTCTAATGTTCTCAGGCCTAAGAAGTCATCCCTGACTGATGAGAATTTTGAGAAGCTGGTGTTTCTGAATTCAAATATGCACCTCTTGAATTTGAAGTGCCTGTGCCAGATGGAGTAAAAGGAAGAGGAGGAGAGGAGAGCAACAGCAATGACTACCTATAATTAAAATTAGGTTAGGTATAATATATTATATATATATATATATATATATATTATATATATATATATATATATATAATATATTATATATATATATATAATATATATATATTTATATATAATATATATATATATATATATTATATATATATAATATATATTATATATATTATATATATATATATATATGTATATTTCGAACGAAATGGTCCTATACTTATATATATACACCTAACATAATTGTCGTTACTAATTAGTCAATGTTTTTGTCCTATTCCTCCTCCTCCTCCTCCTTCTCCACCCTTTGGCACAGCCAAGAAGCACGATTCTCTGGAGAGCTCTGGGAGAACGAGTTTTGAGGCCTGATGGAAGAAGATGCTAGTTCTACTGAAAGGACGAAAACTCCTACCTGAGAGTGTTTAACTCGAGGACTGGCGTCGGAGACCATTGCCCCGAGAAATGGTTCTCTAGAGTGTTCTAGGGTTAAGAGTTTCGGACCAGAAGAAGAAGATGCTGGATCAACTGAAAGGCGAAAACCCTTTCTGGGAGTTGTTCTAGATATATATATATATACTATATATATATATATATATATAATACATAGAAAACTTTTTTTATTATTATTTATATATATATATATATATATATATATATATATATATATATATATATATATATATATATATGAAGAAGTTTCAAAAGAAAGATGTTTGGAATAATAAAAGGAGGAAAAAAGAAATATAAAAGCTGCATACGTAAGAGGGGGAAAAAAAGAGATAACTGAACAGTTTGGAAGGAGGATGAATGGGGACTTACAAGGGAATAGGAAGCTCTTCTTGAAGGAAGCGGCGAAAGGTTAAGAATGAAAATAAGGGAAACATGCTCAGAATAATGAATAGGATGGTGCTTTCGTAACTGATGAAACGGATGTGAGGGGAGTGTCGAAGGAACACTTCGAAAATCTGTATAACATTGGTAGTAATGAAGAGGTGATAGTGAATGTGTGTGGGTTTGATGGTGCAGGAAGGAATGGATATTTTTGGGATGAGGTCATTAATAAGGAGGAGGTAATGGGTAGAGTGAGACAGTTGAAGAATGGTAAATCTGCAGGTATAGATGAAATTGCTGGTGAAATGAGGCAAGGAGGGAGTTTGAGATGGTGAATGATATGGATTTTGGAAATTGTGGCAACAAAGCGTAATATGGAGGGTAATAGT
>JABUQX010021348.1:20000-27500 GCA_015478945.1 Trachelipus rathkii
AATGTTGAATAGTTTCTACTCTCCTCTTTAAACTCCATTTGGTATTACCTCTTTACTAGATCTAAAATTGTAAAGTAATACGCTCCATGACTACCAAAAATTGTTTCCGTAATGTTGGTCGTGGGAAACCGATTCGCTTCTGTCACTTTGTTTTGCCTGCGGTAGTCTACGCACAGAAGCAACGTACCGTCTTTCTTACTGGTAAAACAGGCGAGATCTATTCCGAAGTATAAGGCTCCACTATGTCTCCCAAATACAGCTTCTTCACCTGCTTTACCATTTCGACATTTATCTTCTGATCAAACAGCCTCGCTCTTTGATAAATCCGTATACAATCATTTAATTTAATTCTGTATTGGGTCACAGATGTTCTATTCACTTCGGCGTCACTTCTACTAAACACAGCCCGATGCATCCACAGTTCATTCATGAACTATATTTCGTTTTTAGTCTCTAATTTGTCCATTCTTCTTTTATACTAAGTTGCTCTGGTAGGCCTTGCACCATTGTGTTTACTGCACATGGTTTCATTTCAAACTTCTTTAAACTTTCCTCGTCTGCTACCTAATGTGCCATACCAATCTTTTCACCTTTCCCAACCGCATCTGTCCATTATTTAATTTTTTACTAGTAATTCACCTTGGTCATTTTTCCATTGTACTAAACCGGGCAACACTCTGAACCTATTACTAAATTGCTTCTTTAATTTGTTTCTTGTTTACCAACTAGCTGTTCTTAGAGATTTTCATCGTTGCATCTTATACCACTACTTGGCCTAATTCTCCTGGACGGCCATCGAGCTTTGACTAGGACTCATCCATCCTCTGTAATCGTTATTCCTTCTGCAAAATAGACAGTAACCGAGGTCACAACCATTAGACAACCTCTTGTTTCATTCGTCAAATACACCTGTTCTTTAATGTCGGATTCGCTATAGCGAGCAAACAACTTCTCTTTTACATCTAATTTTATTTCATTTTTCGTTCGGAACGGCATTCCCAATATTACGCTCTCTTTCAGATATAAAACTATTATAAATCAGACCGATCATAATCTATATCATTAATTGTGACTTGCAAGGTAGCGGTTCAACGTGACTCTCAATCTTGTTACTTTGCTGACTACCTCTGAGTTTGGAACTCATTTTTGCCAATAGGACAGTACCGCGATCCCTTAGTCCATTATCCCCGTCATATCCACACAATTGAGTTTCACCAAGAACCGCATCATCGGTGTTATCTTTATACTATTAATATTAGCATTTTTATCTCCATCAAGAGTACTATAAACTCCTATGGTTATTTCATTTGCCGATTCAGCAGTTTTACTTTATTTGAATTATCCAACTTCATCTTAAATTTTTCAGCCTCGGAATTCAGTATCAGCCGGCAATGATCAACGGGGCATTTATTTGTGTACTTTCTACTGCTGTTCTTTTTGTTGACTCATACCCATCCCCGGCAATGGTGGAGAAGCCTCCTTTCCAGAAGGTATCTACCTTCCTCTGTTAATGAATGTTTCCCATTCAGATTTCTTGGGACATGACTTCCACAAATATGGCCCACTTCCTCAAACAGGAAATATTTCTGTTTTTCGGCATTATATCCTCTTGCGACATTCCGACCTTCATTTTCATAAAGTGTTTACTTAGTCTGTACATTTCCAATCCTATTTGCTACTCTCATATAACAGTTGGCTAGATTATGGTCACTGCTACCATAGACCAGGCACAATCCTTTGAACCTTCAGCTGTCGCGTTTAATGTACCTTCTCATTCTACAGTAGTGACATGTTGTAGTATGCCAATGGTATGATCTAGCATTCCGATTATCGCGTTCTCCCGGTCCATTATCTGTGACATGTGAGAACCTCTTGAACCTAACCTGATCCGCATACGTCATTCTCTCACTTCTATCCTCTTGTAGTGCTGCCCATATTGGTATTGCATTTGTGTCGAGTTCATTCTGGTCGTTTAACTCTTCCTCTTCGTTTGCCCAATTCATCACTACTTTCCATCGAATTTTTACACTCTCCTTGTCTCCTCCGATCCGAACCTTAAATCGCCTTGTGACCTCTTTCTGGAGACATTTTAGAAATTGCTTTTTTAATACTTTGAACGCTCTTTGTTCCTTTGTTGTAGTTACCTCATAGTTTGTCTGTAAAATCAGGCAATCTTTCATTCTTCTTTATCTCAATGCTCCAAATCTCTCGCTGTAGATCCAATATTTCGTTCTTCTTCTCATCCTTACAGCAGCTCCTTAATCTCGCTACGATCGTTAAGTAGCTCATTTTTGCCCTGTAGATTCTGTAATAAATTCTTAGTGAGGGGCCTTCCAGAAAGATCCTCAAGTTCACTACCCAACGGTTCTTGCTTATACCCAACTGTTCTTTAGCGTACCGTTCATAGTCTTCCATGAACGCGTCGAACGTTTGAACTTTCTCCACTCCATATTTAATCGGTTTTACCGCTCTCACGCTTGCTTTTCTGAAAGTTCTCAGAAAATCCAGTAACTCTCTAACCAAGATGATCAAAACTCTATTGGCAGCTATACCCGAGTATATCCCTGACTTCTCTATCTCCACCAATCTTCTGAGCCACAATTTTCTTCCTCTGTCTAGTTCACTTTCCTCACCGGAATCAACCTCTAAGACAGAGCTTTCATCAATGTGTACTTTCTTGCGTTTTTCCTCTTTCTCTTATTCCTATTCTTTCTTCTTTGTGTCTTCATACTACTTTCACTGTTAGTTCGGCTTTTGTTTTAAAAACTTTACTATCAGTTTCTGCTTGCCCTTCTGCACCTCTTTCTTTCTGATCACTTGTCCAAAATTTGTTTTTTTCTTTATCCTTTCAAAACTTTCCCTATATTAAAAATCTCCTTTCCTGCTTCTTTTTTCCTTTCCACCTCCTATCCTACATTTAGGTTTTTCTTTTTTATTCGAAGAGCCAGGGCTAAACCTTCTTCCATAACAAACATTAGATATATATTTGTAATCTTTGCGTCGTTAACCAGGAAATCCTGGAGCTTTGTCAACAAATTCATGTCTCTTCTGCTCCCTTGACCATCGTCTCCTGTAGATTCATCAGATTTTTTATTCTTGTCAAGTTAGAATATCAGCGTTAAAAATGTGTAACACAACACAAAATACTAGCTATGAAGATTTTTTCTAAAAACCGTAAAATTTGTCAAAAAAACACATTAAAAAACTAACAAAAATATAAAGTAGTCGTTGAATTATAACAAAATGATTAAATAAATATTTTCTAATCTATAAGATAGTCAATATTCTTTAAAATCTACCGCATCAAACTTGATGAATTTTTAATTTTACACAATATAATAGAACTATGGACTTTATCTAATCACAATTGTGATCAAAACTTTTATCTTTCAATGTATATTCTTTATTTTCTCCGAATCAAGACTCCACCGTAATGTACTGTAGCTCCTTTATCCCAAATCGACATCTGAGATTTGGCGGGTCCCGAAAGAATGTTACCCAGTCACATGAGCTAATGTTGGCAATCGCGGTGGCGATCGCGGTCTTCTTATCTTCTATTGAGGATCAACTAACAGATAAACAACAAACGACAGTAGTTTATAATGTGCAAACTTAATTTATTTATAATAAATGTTATAAATTGTTAATTTATATTAAATATTTCCTCCCAATCTAAACTAGACTAATCCTAACCAAAATAATTGATAATATCAGAAAATATAATTAAAAATTATTTACAAAAAATTTATTCAAAATATTACTACAAGTAACTTGCATGGCCGGGTTGCAGAGACCCAACTCAATGTCTCCGTATGATTTTCAGTAGGCGAGCTTGGTGGAATCGATATTCAATTCAATCAGGAGCACCCAAGCGCATCGCCTGTGCTACAACAAGGATTAACGGTCTTCGGCTCGGTCATTCTTGAGTCGACTCGTCTCTGGAGTGACAAGTAAAGTTGCACTTCTTGAGCCATATCTTCAAATGACATTTCGGAAAGGGAGTAACACCCACTTCCTTTCTTGCGGCACTGTAAAACTCCGACACCAGGCCAAGAATCCTTAACACAACAGATGTTTCAAAGCTCAGAGCCGTCAGTGATAGCGTTTCAACACCGGCGGCTCCAGCACCGATGATACCAATACCGACGATTTCAACACTGGCGGTTTCTGCATTCACGGCTCCAGCACAGACGGTTCCAATACCGATGATTCCAGCACCGAAAATTGCAGCACCAACAATTCCAGCACTGACAATTCCAACGCCAACACCCGTTTACGCTAGACTTGTAGGCTTGTTGATTTACTACAATTTATGCGATGTTAACTGTGACACTCTTAGGCTGTTCGTAAATTAAATCACATAGAAATATGAGTTCTCTAGACGTGTATGCTTCTCAGAAGGGTGGCTCAACCGGGGTCTGGGCCGGGGACGGAGCCGGAGCTCTGTCGGATATATATTTTTACCTGGAAATAACGGGGTTTGGAATAGGAAACAAAAATTTAGTTTGAAGGTGGAACTGGGGCCGGAGTCGGGGTTGGGTATTTTAAAATAATGGAGCCGGAACCGGAGCCGGAGCCGGAGACGGAGCAGGAGCAGGAACCGGAACCGGTGGTGGCAAAAATATTTACCGGCTCTGCAGCCTTGCTTCTCAGTGAATTGTTTTCCAACACAAGTTCTTGAGTTTTAGAGTCTCTCTCTCTCTCTCTCTCTCTCTCTCTCTCTCTCTCTCTCTCTCTCTCTCTCTCTCTTCTCTCTCTCTCTCTCTCTCTCTCTCTCTCTCTCTCTCTCCTCTCTCTCTCGGTCAGCCTCCCGAAAGCAACATGCATGTAACAAAAAAATTATAACAGCTACAGGAAAATAAATAAAATTTTATTAATCAGGAGACATTTTTATCCATGAAATTAAAAAAAAAATAACGCTTTTGAAAAATTTAAAATTGTTAAAAATGTTGGAAAATATGTATGATAATGATAATTTTTTGAGGAGAACGTAGACGCTCCATCGCTACGAGAGAATGTCAAGGTTGCCAAATGTCTAATTTTTTTTTTAACTAAAAGATATCCCAAGGGTAAACCAGAAAGGTGGACAGAGTCGGGGTTTCTTGGCCTACCGGGGGACGACGGGGGGGACGACTCTGTCCTCCGTCGGCTCGAACCCTTTAAAAAGGAAAATAAAAAAAAAATTTAACATTTTCTCCAGAGCATAATAACTAAAACGAAACAATATGAAAACTCTTGCTCTCGTAGTACTACTGCAGAAATTGAAGGTTGAGAGATCGTACGCTGCCAGGCCTAAGATTATACTAATATTTAAGGTGTTATTAATAAATATTAGAATAAAATAATTTTTTTAAAGTTTCATCGATGAAATTGCATGCTGAAATCAAAAATGTTACTTATTTTCTTGTAGCTGCTATAGTTTTTTAGTTACATGCATGATGCTTTCGGGAGGCTGGCCCTCTCTCTCTCTCTCTCTCTCTCTCTCTCTCTCTCTTCTCTCCTCTTCCTCTTCCAAGAAGACCCTCTCTCTCTCTCTCTCTCTCTCTCTCTCTCTCTCTCTCTCTGTATTTCTATAAAGATATTCATTGAGAGGGATATTAAATCCAATACCGTTGGCAGCATCTGATTTTCATGCAATGATATTTTGATAAATGAAATAATTGAGCAAGACGGTGAATTATAATTCACCGTCTTGCTCAATAAGCGTTTAATAATTATTAAATGCTTATTCGTTAAATGAAGATTAATGAATTGAAGGTTCATAATCAAATTAAAATCAATTTAGCTTACTTGAGAGAGAATCTAAACTAGTGGAAGTGCGTGAGATTAAGAGTAAGTTACATAGTTTTCTTTTTATTATTATTGTGGGAGGGGGGGGGTAGTGAGGGCTTAAATCGGCTTGTGATATGATATGATATGATATGATATGATATGATATGATATGATATGATATGATATGATATGATATCATATGGTACTTTGAAAAGGAAGCTGCTTGATATCCAAAGGCAAAATGTGGAATGTCACATTACATTGGTTCACCAGTTATTATATGGCGCTGGTTGGTAGCAACATCATAATATAAATAGGGAACTATCCCAAATCGTCGACCGAAAAATTGTAGACCGAAAAAATCGACGGTAGGAAATTTTGAAATATATAATATATATATTATATTATAATATATATATATATATATACTTAATAGTATTATAATATATATTATTATATATATATATATATATATATAATATATATATATATTATATCCCCTTTGTTCCAAAATGTCGAAATAATTTTTTAAAAGTAAAATGGTCGACAAAATTTTGTTCTAACTCGTCCCAATTTCGTAGACACAAACATAAATTCAATCTTGGAACCAAATCGTGGACAAAAATATAGACCTAATTTTAAGTTTATTTTGCAATTTGGTTATATATAATAATATATATTATAGTATTATATATATATTATATATATATATATATATTAATATATATATATATATATTATATAATATATATTATACTATATATATATATATATAGTATTATATATTATATAGGTTAGGCTAGGTTTTTCGGGGCACATCAATCGATAATAAGTTACGGTTCTAGTATACGGAAATCGTCGGGGTCGTAACAGCCCATGTGGCGTTAACAAATAAGTTTTTGCGAAAGGCAGTAAGCTAGTTTAGGGTTGGGTTAGGTTTGTTAGGTTTGCGGCTAGAGAAGATATATATATAGTATATAATATATTAATATATATATATATATATTATATATATATTACTATATTATATATACTATATAATATTATATTATATATATATATTTATATTTTATATTATTATATATATATTTATATATATATTATATATATATAATATATTATATTCTATATATATTCTAATATTATATATATATAATATATATATATAAATATATAACATATAATATAATATATATATATATATATATTTATATATATATATATATATATTAATATATTATATATATATAATATATATTATTTTATATAAATATATATATGTATAATATATATATAATATATAGATATATATAATACTATATATATATATAGTATAAGTATATATTAATATATATATATATATATTTATATATATATATATATAAATATATATATATTAATATATATATATATATTATTATATATATATATAATATATATATTATATTATATATATATATATATTATATATATATATTATATATATACTATTATATATTTATATATCAAATTTCATATTGCAAATTCGTAGATAATTCTAACCGACAAGAAAATGGTCGACAAATTTAATGTACAAAAATACCAAAAATCGTCGACACCCTGGTCGAGAGAAATTTTTTTGTAAGATAAAGAGGTTTTCTTTCCCTATTAACGATATATATATATATTATATATATATCATATTATATATATATTATATATATAAATTATATATATATATAATATAAT
>JABUQX010021348.1:42500-67451 GCA_015478945.1 Trachelipus rathkii
TAATAATATAATAATAATAATATAAATAATAATACATAATAATATAATAAATAAAATCATTAATAATAGATAATAATATATAATAATAATAATAATAATAATAATTTCATAATATTAATAATAAATAATAATAATAATAATATAATAATAATTAATAATTATACTTATAATTATAATTATAATTATAATTATAATTATAATTATAATTATAATGATAATTAATAATTTAATTATAATTATAATTATATTTATAATTATAGATTATAATTCAAATTAAAATAAATTAAAAATTAAAATAAAATTAAATTAAATTAAAAATTAAAATTAAAATTAAAATTAAATTAAATTAAAATTCAAATTAATTAAATTAATAAAATTAAATAAAATAAATATTGAAAATAATAATAATAATACTATAACAGAATAATAATAATAAATTAATAATGAATAATAATAATAATAAAATAAAATAATAATATATAATAATATATCATGAAAAAATAATAAATATTTAATAAAATAATATACATAATGAATAATAATAATAAGAATAAATAATAATAATAATATTTAAGGAAATTTTTAATTAGAAATGTCATAAAATTATAATTATATTTTACATTTTAATTTTAATTTTTAATTATAATTATAGTTATAATTAGATAATTTAATACATTAAGTATAATTATGAATTTTAGGCGATGTAAAAAATAAATTATAATTAAAATATAATAATAGATAATATAATAATAATCACATCATAATAATAATATGTAATGGAATAATAATAACAATAACAATAACATAACAATAATAGATAATGATATAATGTATAATGATAATAGATAATAGACTGAATAAGTAGAGTGAGATTGATAAAGATGAATAATAATAATACATGAATATTACATATAATAATAACAAAGAGTATAATAAGTACAAGAGTTGCAGTAGGTGTAAAATAGTAGTGTGATTTATCGCAATTCAGTGATCTCTAACTCACTTGACTAATTTTATTGAATGATTATAGATAGGATTATAGATTATAGATATAGAATCATAATTATGAATGTATAGGAATGATCAATTATAATGTAGTAGCGATAGTAGTATGTATAGCTTATAGATGATACATAGTAATTACATTATATATTGGATAATTTATTAGGATTAAAGATTAAAATTAAAGGATTAATTAAATGATTTGAATAAGTGAGTAGGGAGTGAGAGTGAGATGGAGGGATGAGATAAGAAGTGGATGAGATGAGATAATAATAGGAGTAGATGGGAGATGAGATAATAATAATAATATAATGAATAATACTAATGATAATAATAATAATAATTAATAAGTAAATAAAAAATCCATATTTAACTGTAAAACAATTTTTAAAAAATTTTTTCTTATCTATTATTTCATATTTCTTTATATTTAGTCTGTATAGTATTTATATTTTATTTATTTCCTCAAATCTTCGTCCTCCCTCCTCTTCACTTAAAAAGACATTATGACATTTTTAAGAAGACGAGGTCGCAACGTTGATTCCTTAATTACTTTTGTATTAATCAACATTTCTGAAATAAACACCTTTGGGTATTCTATATTCAAATTTCAATTGTTCCTATTATTATTTCAATTAATAATGTCAACAGATGTTTCGTGTATAGCCAACTTCACCAGAATTTGCTCTTGTGGTCTCGAATATTCTGTTCGACACAGAAGTTGTGTATATAGCCACTCCAGATATGTGACGGATACTCCGTGCAAGAGCCAACGAAACTCTTAATCGACGTATGTGTGTATACATAATATATTATATATATATATATATTATATATATATAATATATATATATATATATATAATATATATATAATATATATATATATATATATATTATATATACTATTTCATATAATTATATATATATATATAAGTATATATATATATATATAACTATATATATATATATATATATATATATATTATATATATTATATTATATATATATATTCTATATATATATGTATATATATAATATATATATATATATATATATATAATAATTCACGAATTGTCAAGTGAACCTAATAAGATTCATATATTGTACATTCAATCAAAATATTCCAGATAATACACATAAAATGTTTAGTATATTTATAAGGAAAGAAAGTGACATTGCATCGTTTCAATATAGTCCCTCCATTATATAATATGTGGCTCCTGCTTCATCTTTTATAGTTTAAAAAGATAATTTGTATTTAAATTTCACGGTGCAAAATATACTTTTTGTCCTAATTTATTTAATAAGTTTTTATATATCTATATATTATAATATATATAATATATATATATATATTATATATATAGTATATATATATATTCTATATAGTATATATATATATCATATAATATATATATTATATCTTTGTAATATATATTATATATATATATATATATTATATTATATTATATATATAATATAATATTATATATTTATAATATATATATTATACCTCATATATATAAGCCTATCATATACTTATATATATTATATATATATAAATATATATATATATAGTATATATGATATATATATATATATATTTATATATAGCTATATATATATATTATATTATATATACGTGAATTATATATATACTATTAATATATATATATATATATTATATATAATATAATATAAATATATAATATATACACATACTGGTGATATTTATATTAAAACCCCCATTTTATATATATATACTATATATATATTATATAATATATATATATTATCTATATATATATATATATATATACTATATATATATATATCATATATATATACTATTATATATATGTATATATATATAATATATAATATATAATATATATATATATATATATATATATATATATATAATAGAGTATATATTATAAGTGTGTGTGTGTGGTGTGGTGTATTGTGTGTGAATCGGACATCTGACTTGAATCTGGTTCTTTCCGATTTTTGTACTGTATGTGGTGTCCGAGTGGTGCTGTAATCATGTCAAGTTTGTGTGCATGGTGGTGGTTAGATGTGTTCCTTCTTGAGATGTTTGTGGATTGTGGGTTGTGTTTTAGAATGTGTGGTCATATTATACCTAAATACTTAATTTTATTGAGGATCCTATTCACAGTTCTAAAGTGTACAACTCATTATGGCAGAATATGATTCTACGTTTTTATCCCATAGAGATATATCTTCTTTCATTCACTTTCTCTAGTAAAGACTCTTCCTTCTCTTCTTCTTCCTTGAGACTCTCTTCGTCTTTTCATCTTTACTCCTAGAAGAATTCAATCATCGAAGTACACATAAGAACTATAATCTACTACCTGGAGAGATCTTTATGTGATTATGGTCAAATGTAGATTATTAATGATTACAGTTGGAAACTCTTCAATACTAATTTCACAGAGAGTCTTCTGACAATTATCTTCATATACACTATCATTCAGATCACGTTCTCAATGATGAGTTTTTATTTATACACAAATTTTATCTAAGAATTTTTTGAGAAATTGAATATATACTCTACTACATTTTTCAATACTACACGTAGCCATTTCGCATTATCTCATAATATTACTTCATCGCACTATTTTATACTTTAAAATCACTTTCAGGTTATTATTTTTAATAGATAAATTTCTTCTAAACGATAGTGATTCACTTCATACTCTGAGTTATTAAGATCTATAAGCATTAGCGTACTAGTTCACTTAATGTGTGGATTTCATATAACCGTGGTTAATAAAACTGTGTTTTCGAGCTTGCTATTCGGCATGGTAATATCATAATTTACTCACGTTTCTGAGCTTTTCACCCTCGATATTTATCTACTTCTTTGAGTGAAATAGATGTGAAGCTCAATTTACTAATATAACTACGAATGCGAAAAAAAGGGTAGACTCCATTCTCGTAAGCTAGATCCTATAGCCCTATTATTCACCCTATATTATAGCTCTATATCTAGGCCTTATCACTACTATATAGTATAATTATAATATAATTATATATATATATCATATACTATAGTGATCCTATTCACCTATATAATACTAATTATATATCGCATAATACTAGTCATATACTTATACATTTGAATATTTCATCCATCTATCTCAGCTATTATATAACTTCTATTCTTCAAGTTTTATTATCTACAAATTTTTCTTGCATGAAGATTAGAAACTACATAAACAATTACCTATTAACGTAAATATACATCTGATCGGCAATATGGCTTTCGTAAGAAAGTTATATATTATCATGAGAGAGATTGTCTTCAGTACCTTACCTTTTTAACAGTTTTTGTCTTTTATTCACTCACTATATTTAGAATTACTATGAGACAGACTTCTTTGTTTTCATTCTTCTTTCTCTATATATATTATGTTCCATGCTAAAATTTATCACTAAAATTTATATATATATTCCTTTACCTATCTTTCTAATGAGTTCTCTTACTTTCTCTTACTTTCTAGTATTTATCTATCTTTATTTTCATCTATCTTTCCCTTATTTCATCTATTTATATTATTATATCTATAATATTTTCTTTATCTCTTCTTTCCAAATAAGCATAAACTATACTACTCTTGATCCTCTCTTCTTCGGCATTTCGATGTATCTTTTGCTCTGGCGATGCCTTGAATTCCAGAGTATAGTAATATATATATAGTAGTTGTAGTTGTTGTTTGTATAGGGATTCACAACGTCTTCGATAAGCGAGATTTGATATAGCTCCTTCATATTACGAGCAATTGTAGCTTGTACATATTTATCCGCCTTTTTCCCTTTGACGTCTTGTAATTTTGATTACAATTTTCACATGATTACTTTCCTTTCAGGGGTAATCGTCTATACCTAAAGCCAATGTGTAGACTAGAGTCGTATATACAATTTTATTCACTATTATATTCTGTAAAATTAGGAGATGTATGATACGTTCGTGTTAAGGACTAACTAGAGAGCTTATCCGAATATTGTACATGTATTAAAAACTCATATTCCGTCTCTCCTTGATTCCTTAAATAACTCACAACTCAATAAATTTTCAATTATATTCTAAATTATTTATAATGATATAATAATGAATTCAGTAAATAAGAATTTTAATAAATATAATGCCATTATACATAATCTATTGAATATTTGAAAGTGTAATCTTACTACCTTTATTAATACGAGATAACTATATTATTATAATTATTATTTAACTTGCTATCCTATCTAAAGTTTATAATATTATATAAAACGAATTTATTACTAAACTTATTGTCTTTAACTAATCATCATCGTCTTAAAGAATCAAACTCTTCCTCAACAGCTCAACTATTATCTCACTCAGCAATTGTAAATCTCTCTCTATTTTTTTTAGGAATATTTTCAGTCTTTCTCACATGTTTACTTCTTATATAATATTATATTAATTATACAATTTAAGTTTATATATATATATAAATTGTATTATTAGTACAAAATATACACTAATTATTGCTCGTTTATATATTCTAAGTCTAATAAGTTATTAAACTTTTTTAAATTATTATTTCTCTATTCATAATACTAGTCTAAAATAAATAATAAATATAGTATTATTATATATTAATTATTTAATATTATATATTAACTAATAATTACCTATAATAATACAATATATATATTAACATATATAATATATATATCAAGTTATTAACATTAAATAATTTTATATAATTTATAATTATTATTATATATCTTCTTATATCTAAAAAATTAACATTATTTAACGCCAGGAACTTTCCGACGTTTTTAATAAACCATTATTACAGCAAAATTATACTTTACGAAACAATTATTTGATATATTATGTTGTAACTTGGTAGATACTTACATATTAAAATTAATCTATTTTTTATAATAATGTTTTTATAAATGTTATTATAAATCATGATTACTAATACTATAACCGTTATATATAATGTTTAAAGTATATATATTTCCAAGAGAGAGATGGGAGAGTTAGTAGAGAGAGAGAGAGGTAGAGAGTATGATGGGAGAGAGTATGGAGAAGAGAGAGATGTAGAGCAGACACGATAGAAAAGAGAAGAGAGAGAGAGAGAAGAAGAGAGAAGAAGAAGTGAGAGGGAGAGAAGTAGAGAGAGAGAGAGGGGAGTGATGAGAGATGAGCTTTTATATATGAGTGAATATAGTTCATTCACAACGAATCAGCAGTGAATTTATTTAAGAGAGTAATATGCTTATTATGTTAGGCTCACAATAGATTTAGTATTATAAAAAGAAAAAAAGCCTCTGGAAACTCTTTTGACAAAGATAATTTATCTTATATTAGCGTAGAGGAGTTTATTTTCCCTCTGAAAATTGTGTAAACAATAAGATAACTATACGTAAGGAGAAGGCGCGTGCCAAGTCGCATAAGAGGTTAGAAAAAAAAAAAATAAAAAAAAAAAAAAAAAGAAAAATAAGAATCAAAAAAAATAAATTATAAATAGAGAACACGATTATATTATGAATATTCCTTCTTAATGTTTGTTTTGAGAATTTAATTCCTCCAAGGCTATCATCCAAGCTTTATTTTTTTGGTTATGTGGTAATCTTTTTAAAATTAAAAGAGTAATGAAGGATAGAGTGGCACAATAAAAAAGAAAATGAAGGAAGATGAACAACAAACAGTTGGAGTATTAAGTAATTGAGGTAAAGATTTTCCTAAACAATTCTAGAAGCAGAAAAGATAAGTTAGTACGAGTGCAGAGATAGAATAACCACCAATACTATATGATGTATTTTTATCTATATAATTATATATATATAAATATATATAGTATAAATAATAAGATAGTATATTTAAATAATCAAAGTATTTTTAATAACTATAAAGCTATACATAAGATTTTTTTCCTACATAAGCAATATAAATAGGGAAATAAAACATTCTTCTTATAGAATTAATTTCCTTTCAAAAATTATGAATTTTTCTATATATTATACATTATTTATATATATATATATATTATATAATGTAATTTATTATGAAAGAACGGTGACCATTTATGTATATTGCTGGTAGTTTTATCTAAAATGGAAATATAATATACGATATATAAATTGTAGGATATATAATTATATATAATTTATATAATTATTTATAATTATAATATTATATAATATATATATATATATATTATATATATATATATAATAATATTATTTATATAGTAGTAATATAAATAAGGAGAAATTATGTAAGTGAATATGAATATTTATAATATTATAAATATATCATATTATAATTTATATTATATATATAATAACTAAGAATAACCACCAATACTATAGTGTTTTTTTCCTACATAAGCAATATAAAGTGAAATAAAACATTCTTACTTAAAATTAATTTCATAATATATATATATAATTATATAATATATTATATTTAATATATAATAACTTTAAATTATATATTATTTATACTATGATACTACCTATATATGTCTTAGTATCTATATACTATATATAATAGTTATATTATAAATATATATGAGTTAAAATGTTTAGTAAGTCTATCAATCGGCTTCTAACATTAATCCTATATTATAAATAATTCAATTTCATATTATTAAATTACTTATATCTCTATTAACTTCTTATCTAATAATATCTAATTATTCATAATATATGTATATTATTATAATAAATCGTTGTTCTCATATATACCTTTTTTATAATATATATATATATAATTATAAATATCATATATTTATAATTATATATATATCTTATTATTATTATTTGATTATTATATATTAAATAATTAATTATATTATTATAAAATATATATATTATCTATGATATATCAATATATATTATAGTCATATTAATATATAATATAATATATATATTACGACTTATTACAATATATATAATAATATATATATTTAATATTATATATATATGATTAATATATTAACTTTTATATATATATATATGTAAGTATTTATATAATTAACTAATATATTAATTATATATATATTTATATATAATTATATATATTAAGATATTATATGATATAATATATAAATATAATCATATAATATATAAATTGATATTATTTATATAGTATATTTGTATAATATATTATACTATATATAATAATTAATACTATATTTATAGTAATATATATAACCTATATAATATACTATATATATATCATATATCTATAGACTTATGTATATATATATATATATATATATTATATTATATATAAATTATATATATAATTACTATATAAATAATATCTCAGAGCCTCTGAAAACTTATGTCCATAGTTATAGTTTTCTTTGTGTTATATATAATAGCTAAGCGTTCAACTGATTTTTTACCGTGAGAAATTTTTAATGATAAAATGTCCAGAAATAATAAATAAATCATTATTAATTATTATTTTTTATATAATATAATAGTTAAGATTATATTTTAGATAATAAAACATTGTAAACAAAAGATATGACAGATAGGAATTATAAATATATTGAGTTCTACTAATATAATCTACATTTGTGAAAGCTTTGATATATTATTATATTTATATATTTAGAAGTAGAATCAATAAGTGAGGAAAACCTTAATATTTAGATCTATGATAGCACATTGGAACCTGTGCAATGCAAATGGATTCCTAGAACGCTAAGTCATTCCTTTTACTCATAATAATTGTTGCATCAGCATATATCTATTAATCCACGGAAAGTCGACATCGCTACCGATGGTATCTTTTCAAAAAATGAGAGATACGTATGAAAGAAGAGATTCATAGCGTATAGTAAGTATCTGGTTAATACAACTAAATGATCATTGTATATATATGGATATTAGTAATAGAATATTTTACTATATTCGCGAGATTACGATGGAGAGGAACGGAAATTTATATATCGAGAAATAACAGTTATGTATTCTTATAAGTTGGATAACAAAATAACTTGAATAATGGAAAATATATTAGTATATCAGAATGATCTAATATTCTTAATATACTTATCTACGAAAATATTCTAAACAATTATCTGAGTAGAAGTTTCGCATATCTTCTATTAGCAGAATGCACAAGTGGTCTGACTAGTGTCAAGCATCTATCAATCATTACAAAGTCACTACTTCCTTCTCTAAGATTGAAATATATAGAAGATAATTATGGGAATACTAAGGGTCCGATCCCCTTCTCTGTGTAATGGTAAAATACATGGGCACGACACTATAGATAACTACTTTGGAAAATACAGAGGATAAATATAGCGTATCATTTTATATATTTCTGCCAATTAAACATATACAAATATCTGAGAAACTCTTATATAAAATAACAAAGTCGAAGTATGATCAACGGAGAAGTTTATCTGAGAGTTAAGTAGAAGTTAAGTTTCTTTAGGTATTCAAACTCCCAGCATTCTTTAATCTACAAACACAACATACAAAAAACACACAATATGTAATACAGCAAAAAAAGGTCAAAAGGGAAGATTTAAAAGCCAATAGGGTAATCATACTTTTAAAAGTATACCAAGTTTATCAATTTTATTTAAACTACTGATATATTATTCATATGCATATTATCAGCATTTTATATAGGTCATAAAAAAATATATTTATATTTTATATTATAATTATAGTCCACGGTCGATAAATAAATAATAAATAATTATATTATTATTATAAATAAAACAATAAATTAAATAAATATTATATATTTATTTATTCTCATCTTTATAATATAATAAATTGTAGTGCTTATATGCTTAATAATATATATCGTACTTGTATACTTGTATATATTCTATTCATTTATTGGTATCAATATTATATCATTATTTATAATGATATATTCTTCTTATCTTATTTTTATTATTACTTACTTACACCTTTAACTAGCTGCTTTATACGAGAATAATTAGCTTGAACTTCTAGTTCAAACTTTACCTATACTAATCTACTATATTATAAATTAATTATAGGTATAAAGCGATCAGCACTTATATCAAACTTATTTATATTTATTATAAGACTAATCTGATCTAACAATTAGTTCTCAGAAGGATGTACAGTCACTTTTTATCTATCTTAACCTTATTAAGAAACTGAATAAAAAAATATATCATTCAAGATTGAAGGTACTTGTATGACAGTAGCTATGAAGTTGCTTCTATTTGCTAAGAAAACACACACACGACTATTTTCGTTCCATGAACAACTTGTAGAAGGCCTAGGGAGCCTGCAGCTTAAATTCATCCATTCCACAGTTTTCTAATCTGTCCTAAACTTCAAGATTTGGAAATATTTTTATTCTTCTAATCTCGTCTTCAATGCTACTAAGGGTCCATAAAACCTATGACTATATCTTGTTCTTTCTTTGTAAACTTCCTTGATTATATACCTATATGTATTGTAATTAATTTTTTAACTTATTTTAATATATTATATATATTATATATATATATTATATATAATATTATTATATCATATTATAATATAATATAATATATATATAGTAATATAGTATATATATTATCTAATATTAAATATAATTATATATATATAAAATAATATATAAAATTATATATAATATAATATAAAAAATATAATAATATATATATATAAATATATATTATTATATATTATATATAAATTATTATTAGGTGTCATATATATATTATAATATATATAATATATATAATATATATATTATCATTAAATAATATATAATATATATATTATATATATATTATATTATAATATATTTATTAAATATAGAAAGTGTAAAACTGATTACTTGTTTAACCAAAATACACAGGAATTACAAACGCGTAACAAAAATGGTACGTTAAACCGAAATTGAGATAGGGATTTATTAAAAAGGATCAACCGCCTTTCTCATTTAGTTCATCTAAATAATTTAAAATAGTAAGCGGTTCATTAATTTATAAAGTCTGATACTCTGAATTGAGGCAAGGCGGATTAAGGTTATCGTTTCGAATAGCCTAATACAGCACAAATATTAACTATTGTTATATTCTGAGGTTAAATTTAATATACTATTAATATCTAAAAATCTTTATCATATAAATTAATTTAATATAATTATAAATAATTACTTAAATATATAATAATAAATATATAATAAATTATATAATATTAATTAAATAATAATATATAATATTATATACTAATAAATATATACATATCTTAATTTAAAAATAAAAGTAAGAAAATTAGATAAATAATTAATATTTTAACTAAAATAATTATATCATTACTAAAACATTAATTTTATAAATATTTTACCATATTCAATATAAAATGAATATTAATTAATGATAAATATACTTCTAACATGTATAAGTGGCCTATTTATCTGAAGAATTTTATTTCATAAAAAATTTTATTTTTTTTATGAGAAATAAATTTAAGTTATTTGAATAATTTTATAATTAATAACTTAATATTATTTTTTGAATTTATTTATTAAATACATCAGGAACATGAAAATATTTATTTATAGATACTTAGGTATGGGCACTATTGGCCCTGCAAAGTGGCTTTATACAGCTGACTGGTCATAATATGTGCCAGTAATTTATAATAGTTCTACACACAAATTTCGTGGATTTATTTGGAATGAAACAATACTGATATAAAGACGGTTTCTATTGAGTGTACTTAAGTCGTTCAATGTGGATTAATACTGTACTATTATCCGGGTATTCTTTCAGTCATATTGCATACAACGGACCACAGATCTATAACTATAAATATATACTGTCAATTATAAGGGTTCGACAGTCAGAACTGAAATTAGTTTCAAGGCCATAGGGGAAGTATCTAACTATACTCCAAATTAATTTTAATTATAATTTCTACGATAGCAATTGGATCCTGGAGAATCCCTAGCTCTTCTTAGCATAAGACTTCGCTTAATAGGATCGACAGGCTAAGTTACCTGCTGAAAAAATTATATGTCTCACAAGTCTATACATGACTTGCAAATAAATCTTGTTCGATGCTAAGTAAAATATCTATCTCATGTACATATAGTGTTAATGAATCTGTATTGAGCTGTAGGGAACTATGTGTAGCTGATAATTAGCAATCGATCAAGTTGACTTAGAGCTGCACGAAAATGCAATCCTATTCGAATATATTATTGACCATCATGATTGTCTCTATTGGAAACTATATAACTAGTTTAATTTTTAGCATTTCGAGGTTTATAAATACTCAAAATCGCTATTCTCAACGCTCTGCTATATCACGATTCATAAGCACCAGCAGTGGTGAATTCATTCAGAGAATTACAAATTAAGAGCAAATATAAATAATCACAAATTGAACAGTAGGATAATAAGTCATAGAAGATGAAGCACGTAGTCAAACTAGTACATCGAAATACTTAGATCTTGTAAACAATAGATGGTGATAATTTCAGTATAATTATAATTTTCAAGTGAATTATATTCGTACGATCTTCGATTATTTATATACTAATAACAATGCACTTAATGAGTGAGAAAAAGTAAAATAATTAGTATACTATCTGATACCCCTACTATCATGTATCTCACCATTATTGTACTCAGAGTTCACGAATTATACACTGAAACCCATCATATACGTGCCTGTTCAGTTTCTAAATATTAGTCTAATGGCTTCTTTTAGGTACGATATAGGCTTTATAATCCAGCACCTAATATCTCATCTGGTTGGCCAAGTAAAAATCTAGACAATAAATAAATTCACCTCTCTGTATAGAACATTGGAAAGCTTCCCACATGATAGTCTTCACATTTTAGACTATTCATTTGAAATATTTTTTTGTCCTATAATATCCTGGGTGTATGTTTTATCGTTTTCTAGTCCAAATTATGCAACTCTATTGACGCTCAAACTGTGATCTATATATATCGGTATTTATCAATTCTTCTTAAATTTAACTAATCTGTATGAAAGTTGAGACACCCCAAGTTTTTTGCTAGGTCTATTTTCACGTAGCTTATTCTTAGTTAATGTAAGGTTGATTACACTTGTCATAAAAGCACATGTAATACTGTCCGACTTTCCGTGGACTCCCAACATCACTAGACTTTTTACACACCATAGGGCTGTGATTTACTTGTTATAATACTCATCTTCCAGGAGATATCGGAAGAATAACTCGGGTACTTACATATTAAATAGACGAGATAACAACTACTAGTTATCATAGCCCAACTTACTATTTGCCGTTATTGAAAGTCTATCCATCGCCGCTCTTACATATATACAAATTTATCAATAATTAAACGTGTACAAACATACGCAACAGACAAAACTTCGCGTTGAAAGCAGGACACGCAACTGAAGTGAAAATATAATAAACACTGAACTAAATTCACTCAAATTTTCATTTGTTTCCAGAGTCACTAGTCCTATCACTATCACTTAGAATTTGAGTAAATAAAATAGTCTAAAATAAATGTATAATATACCTCTGGTGGTATTTTAAATATGTTCAAAAGAAATTGCAAAAAATTTAAATTTCTCCATGATCCCAATTATTTCATAAAAATGCAATTAGCTTCCAGGTAATTATCTCATAACTAAATGATGTAGTATATATATAATCTCCTATATTATTATATATGCTATATATATAATTATATATCAAAAGAATTAATTTAAATATTAAATATATTAAATGAAATATATTATCTTTATATGAGTAGCAACACTTTCGGCTATTGTTGTTCCGTAATAATTAGCCTAATGTGTCTTTTTTAATAGTTATTATATATATATAGGTAGGCGAGGATATAGTAGGAGAGGAGATTGAGGGAATAAAAATATAAATAATATCAATAATATATATTAACAGACTAAATATGTTGAAAATAAAAGAAACAGTAGAGAATATTATCTACTTCAGTCAATACAATATTCAATATTAGGAATATTAAATCTAATTATCTATGATAATAATATTAATGATATTAATATCTAAAGTGTTTCACTACAACGAGAGTTGAAATCGTAATTTCGTTAAATTTATTTGATCTTCAAATAATTTGATCTTTCATTATTTATATATTTTTCTTATGCTGATATAGATATTTATAACTTTATTATTAATCTGATACGCGATGAGTATTTATATTATGTAATTATAATTTCTATTATTATTATTAATTATGGATATTATCGTAATATTATATTATTTTAAAATTTTTAATATATTAGTAATATTTAATATTATATATACTTAATAATAATAATTATTATTAATATTATTAGAATTATAACATTTATAATTAATTTAAAATTCTAATACTTACTTATTATAATCTATAATATAATAAAATATTATATCATAAAATTATAATATTAATATTTCTATTTATAAAACTTATTTACTATAAATATATATAATTATAAATTTATATAATTAAAATTAGTAAATTTAATAATTTAATATATATAATTAATAAGATTTATATATAATATATAATATGTATATATTATTAAATGTATGATAATTATTTAATTATTATATTAATTAATAACATTATATTATAATTAATTTAATATACTAATAATTATAAAATATTATCTATTATTATATATTATTTAATTTATATTTAGATTATATTAATTTAATTTTATTATATATTATTAATTCATATTATATTATATTATATTGAGTGTGATATATAGTTAATCTAATAATCTGAAAGTATATGTGAGAGTTATTTACATTTAAGTAACTTTTCTGTATATGGTAAATGGCTATACCAATTATATTGTTAGAAGTTATCTTAAAAATAAAACTTATAAAATTAAATATATTATATATTAGATAGAATATCTTGAAAACATTAAAAAGTTTAAAAGTTATAATTTAATATGTAAATTCTATATATTATTATTTTATTAAATATTAATATTTTATAATATGTATTTAATTATATCATATTATAATAAAACTTTAGGTAGAATGAAATATTTATTAAAATGTGAATATAACATTTGTATATCTGAAATATTACAAATAATAAATTTTATATAATATATTTATAATATTATTTAAAATACATTTATTAATTATAACATATAATAAGGAATCAAAAACATTATAATTTTATAATGATTATATTATGATATCATTATTCTTATATATTTTATTAATTAATTATAAATATATTATATTATAATTTATTAATAACTATATTAATATTATTATTATTTATTATTATTAATATATTAATATATTCTATATATTAAATATAAGATATTAACTATTAATTATTAGTTATTAAAGTTTAATCATTTATGAGATAATTATATTATATATTTATATAATTATAATTTAAATATTCTTAAATTAGTTATTATATTAGTT
This sequence comes from Trachelipus rathkii, assembly GCA_015478945.1. Lineage (NCBI taxonomy): Eukaryota > Metazoa > Arthropoda > Malacostraca > Isopoda > Trachelipodidae > Trachelipus > Trachelipus rathkii. The sequence goes on from JABUQX010021348.1 coordinate 57,972, forward strand.
ATAATTATTATATTATTAATTAATTAATTATTTAATTAATTATTTAAATTATATTTATATTATAAAGTATATATATATTTATATTAATATTAAATATTGAAAATATATATAGTAATCTTATATATACGTATATATTTATATAGTTTATATTATAATAAATTATTATTTATATATATATTATTATACATATATAAATATAATATATATATATATATTTATTATATACACGATATATTATAATATTATATAGTATATATATATATATAATAATTATATAAAATATAATATATTCTAATATATATATAATATACTATAATTATATCTATATATATATTAATTATATATATGTGATATATATAATATATATATAGTTATATTATATATATTATATATATTTATATAATGTATTAGTTATTTTATATATATATGATTAATTATTACTTATTATCATATTATTATATATAATTAATATTAATATAATATATGATATAGTAAATAAATATATAATATATATTATATAATTATATGATATTATATAAATAAATATATAATATATATATATATAATATATAATAATTAATATAATAATATATATATATATATACTATTTAGTATCTATATATTTATTTGCATATATATATATATATATAATATTATATTTATTACATTATATTGCAATTAATCCACAAATAATCTTGAAAGAATAATAAAGAAAATCATATTATTATATCTATATATATATATATATATATATATAATATATATATATATATATAATATATATATTATTAATTATATAGTATATAATAGTATCTACTATAATTCTATTATATAGATATAACCAATTATCAGAAACTAATTAATAATATAGTAATTATCACCTCTCTACCAGTTCATTAATTAGGTTAATGACCCAAATTACATCCCAATTAAGCTAAAACCAATTTAATTGATAATTAATAAGACTTAAGGGAGTCAGTGAGGCTTTGGTCGTTCACAAAGCAAGTCCTTTATTTGATAACAAGAGAACGATAACAGTAGAGAAAATACGTCCATGGTTTTCTTATATAACAGCTATTGTGTCGACTTTTATTATGATTCTAAAAGAGGATTGTTCGTGTTGAGCTCAAGGATAGTCATTCAAGCATTTAATCATAAAGAGTGGCTTATCTAAGGATACTAATTAGTAGAAAAGCTTTATATATATACGGTTTATATAAATATATTATTAAATATTTAGTATTATATATATATATAGTATATATTATTATTATATATATTAATATAATATATTATATAATATCAATATATTATATTATTATATATATATATGGCTCTGCCGTGAAGTGGTGGTGGACAACGATATTAAGATATAGTATATAAATCTATATATATATATATTATATAATATATATAATATATATAATATATTAATATATATATAATATAATAATAAATTTATTATTATATTGAGGGCGCTTTAAACGGGGGACGCACGAGAGAGACCCGGCCTTCCTACTAGTTAGAAACAAAAAGAGAACTAATGTAAAATTATTCAAATTACTATTATATTACTTTAAAATAATGTTAAAATGTTATACAAGGACGCTAATAGTTACATTAAAATAATTTATTTTTTCGAACATTATTTTTCCTATGAATATTTGACTAGAGCATTTCGATTTGTGCCTATAGAAGAGCTTAATTATAAGCTTTTAAAAACACTAGAGTGATCATGGCACGTAAAGAACCTTAATTTATTTTTGGTCTATTTATTGACATTTTCCACAAGAGCCTCTCTCGAGCGTCTTAAAATAAAATCCTCGCCAAAATGGCAACTCTACTTGTAAGTAGAGTTGCCTTGTGCAATAAATTGTGAAACAAATAAGAAACTTTTTTTTAAAAAAATTAATAAAAAAACTATTAATACTATATATATATATATATATAATATATATATATAATATATATGATATTATGTATATATATATCTAATTATAATATTTATAAGTATTATATATAATATATATATATATATATATATAAATTATAATACTATTATCCTATGAGAGAGAGAGAGCGATGTGAATAGAGAGTAGAGAGAGAGAGAGAGAGAGAGAGAGAGAGAGAGAGAGAGCGAAGAGAGAGAGAAGAGAGAGAGAGAGAGAGAGAGAGAAGAAGAGAGAGAGAGAGAGAGAAGAGAGAGAGAGAGAGAGAGGAGAGAGTTAAATATCTAAAATATACAATATGAAGTATCCGGATTGCCAAGGTGGTAAGAAGCGCGCGAAGGAAAAAGGTCAGATTGGATCATGCGGGGGCAACGTAAGTTCAACGCTCATCGTAAGATTTTAGTGTATTAGAGGCTGTTTTGGATCACCCTGTCATCAGTCTAGTTTAAAAACTCTAAACTGAAGGTAGAGTAGCCATCTACTCATCATGATGAAATGTGTTGTCATAATCATTAAGAACTGCTACTACGTGTGTTTACGATGATATTGCTGAGACTTTCTAATGGAAACTTACGATAATAATTAATCTGGTTTTGCAGTTTTTGGCATCACCGACTAATGACAAGATTAAAAGGGAGGTAGTTTTGTACTCTTGAGACATAATGGTGTAATTGCCAGTCACGGACAGGTTAAGTAGTACTATAAGAGTGGTTAAAGAGAAAACTTCCTACCAAGGTTTTAAATTATTGTAGGGTTGGCAACTCGTGGGTCCTTAACTGTGCATTTAAATCTTAATTATATGATATGGAGAGATTGACAACTTAGTGTTAACAAATTAACACGTATGAAGTCTTATTTTACATAATGGTGTTTTACGAATGGAATTTCTGTTAATAAATATAAAATTACGAAATCTTTATTTATTAATATTCTTCCGCGTTGAACAGCAGACAATAAGAGGAACTAACTTTACACTCTGTTTTATCAATATAATTATATATATACTATCATATTATATATACTATTAAGTATATACTATATATATATATATATATATATATAATCAATTATATATATATATATATTATATATATATATACATAATTATATTATTTTATATATATATATAATATATAATATATAATATATATATATATAATAATATATAATATATATAATATATATAGTATATTAATATATATTTATATATGGTGCTATATATATATCTATATATATATATATATTTATTATATTTATAGTATACTATATCATATATTATATATATATATATTATATATAATATATATATTATATATATAATATATATATTGAATGCCTCCCATCTTATTCGGTTCACGAGCCGCACTGATATATTTATAATATATATATAGTTATATATTATATAATATATAATTATATATTAATTAATATATATATATATCATTTTATATATATATAAATAAATATATATATAATATATATATATATATATTATACATTATATCTATCATATATATCAACCTGTAGCGAGAATAAAACCCTCTTCACCCTTTCAGATTTTGTTCAGTTGCTTTACCCTTTTCCTTTGAAAAGGGAGGCCGATGAGATAAGCCTTTTTAGAAGGAGTATTAGCTACATATACGTCAGAGATACAAGTAAATTAGAGAAAGTACATATCCCTAAGAAGTTATATGAAAGAATGTTGGAGAGAAGACATTCCTAGTTGGCTTGAGATTAAATATAATTATAATATAGATTATTACATTTATGTCATTATTAGTATAGTATCACAAGGAACGGTCAGCGCATTTCTTTATTTCTTTTTGATGAACACCCTTCAGCCTGACTAATAATATCCCTGAAAATGTCTCCATTTATATAGGCATTGTCTCTATCCTGAAGATTACGAGAATAATTAACATCGAACTACGGAATATGAGGAGAAAAAGATTTAGTAGAAGAAAGAATAAATAAATCTGCTCATTCTCTTCGGAGGTTACGGCCCCTACTTTTCATCAGTCCACCGAAGCGTCCTCCGAGTCAAAAACAGGACTTATACCAGATAGGTTAGGTATAAGTACAAAGGAACAAACAGCAATACTATCCCAATTAACCCTATTAATAGGCACAAAAGTCTGTTTAAGCATGCATTTTGATATGCTGGAAAGAGAAGTGTTTACCTTAAGACAGTCATCAAAGACCTTCGGTCCAGATGTTCTAACAAGCATAACAAGATGAGTCCATCGAACTATCAGCTCTGTGCCCAATCTTGGCCACGAGACCAAAGCACCACTCCTTGAGAGTGGTATATAGAAGGCCTAGAGTCATCCCAATGAATCATCGGCTCTGACGACTCTGGGACTGGCTCCTTCAGTTCACTACTCACTCAACCTCCATTCAGACTCGAGCTACAAGCAAATAGCCCTCTCAATTTTAATGACCATTCCTACTTACCCAACTCTGTGAATACTAGATAATGCTATCAGTCAGCCACCAACATACATCATCTCACTCTCCATACTATCGTGTTGACGTCATGAATCAATACGTACGAAGTTCTCAAGAAGTCACGGAATCCTACAGAATTCACCTGGCAACTGAAGAAGTACTAAGCTCTTGTAATCCATACCTCCTCTTCGTCGACGATTATATTACATCAATAATACACTATTATTACCTCCAATAACGAGCAAAATATGTTTCTTAATCTAGCGTAAACGTCCAGCTAGCAAGAAACAAACCAATTCAATTAGTAATACTACGTGAAGATTATGATTATCTTAGATAGTCAAATTAAACGGTCCAGATACGTAGTAGGCGAGCAAGCCTCATTGATCACGTAGTTAGTAGATAGTAAGATCAGCTCGGAATCGAACAGATACTTCATTAAATATCACAAAGATTAATCCACACCGATTACTTATAAATATCCTGATCACATAGAGAATACTTCATCAAAGATAGTTATTTGTATACGATGTCCTACTACAACTGTGAGTAAAATTACTAAATGTATGTTTTAATTATTCACCTTACCTAGGCATCTGAAGCTAATACTGACAGCTTTGAAGCTCTGAAGCTCTAGCTGCTAAAGATCTGATCTGCATAATACGTTTCGCTTCATCGCCATGGAACCACTACAATAAGTAAGCACTCGTTTAGCACACGAATATATATAGTATTAAACGAACAACATATGATCCTACTCACAGATTCGACTGCCTCATTTAGCTTTCTAAGATCCCACCAGAGTTGACAAATTGGCAAAGAGAGTCACTGATTTAATATTCAAGGTCACATCAATGACACCACAGCTCAGCACTAACACAAGAAAAATTGCAGAGTGACCAAAACACAATATAATAATATCATAATACAAACATCTCCACTCATAATATACTATATACACCTAATCAATATAATAGATTTACCATACATCCCCATTCATTATACTAATGTACCTACAAAATCTCAAACTCCATACAACTTATAATATATAATATCTATACCGCTAACGACTCATACGTATACATACAAATCTAATATACTACCACTTAAAATATATCCCCTATAAGTCATGATATTAATCTATCTCTACCCATCTATAATAATCCACCATCACCCATACTATCTACTACTCAACCCAATATAATAAGATAATAAGTATCCGCCATACTAATTAATTAACTCACGTACCCTACCTATAATACTCCACCCTACGTATAGAATACTCTACAATAACTCCACTATCATATCTATATACTACTACTACTATAATAATACTAATCCCATATCTCATCATGTTGATTGAGAGTATGTCTGGTAAAACGAGATTGTAACATGAGATAAGAAGCGATAGTTGCTCTATAATTAAAGAACAATATATTAAAATTCGAGATTAAGTATGAAATATGTCGACGAAGTTGACAATATAACAATGTCCATCACATTCTTACCTGTGGGAGTAAGCCCTGTGCAACTACCTTATACCTTAAAGTATAATACTATATCCTCTATACTCACTGCTTAACTCTCTAACTTAATTGACTTGTTTTGCTATAAACGGATTGTGCACACATGATATATACTCGCGATAAGATGCTTCATTATTAACTAATACTTATATATTCATCCTCTATACCCCACCTACATAATATTACTATAACTACCTAATACTCATCTTCTATATAGTTACCCCCCCTAATATTCTCTCCTAATTATTCGCCACAACTAGATCATATAAAAGCTAGATATAATAATATATAAATAATATTATAGGATATTCTGTAAAGATATGTATAACTATATCTATTTATATTATATATAAGATATTTTACTATATAATATTTATATTAGTTATACGAATATGTATCAAATAATCGCACAATATAATAATATTGTATAACAAATACTTATATATTATTTTATATTTTATATATATACTTATATATTAATATATATAGTCTATATAACGCTATAGTGGCGGAGCGAGCACTCACGGAGAGAAAGACAGATACGACCATAACTTTTTGCCCATCGCTAGTACCTTCTATCTTGGACTGACTACCACCGATATTAAGTCTTACACCACAACATTCATTATGCGTTCCTCTACATACATCGTAAACATAGTAAGAATCATCCTGTTTAATCAAATTTGATAGACACAACAAAAGATAAATCACTAATTCTTATTATTAATTCATGTATTACTAATTCCTCATATTCAAATTATCCTTATACTAAGTATAACAAGCAGGCTAATTCTTCATATGAATTATACTCAGTAGACGAATCGGTAGACAAAACTTCAAAATCGAACTTATGAATTTGGTAAATCTCTTCATAACTCCCCGACCTCTTTCAGTGACCAAGACCCAATAATTATCCTTTTCTCTTGGACCACTACTTGGCTCTCTATCTATACCTCTTTCGAAAGATATCCTGCAATACCGTGTCTCCCCTCCCTCCTCCTCCTCTACTCCCCCCTCTCTCACTCCTCTCCTCCTGCCTCCTCCTCTACTACTACATTACTACTATTATTCCTACTCATCTACTACTACTACTATAACTATTACTACAACTACTGCTACTATTGTCTCTTACTGTTTATTGGCTATTATTATTATAATAATATAATAAAATAATAATATAATAATAATAATAATAATAATAATATATAATAATGAATATAAGTAATAATAATAATAAATTATAAATAAATAATGAATAATATTATAATAAATAATATAAATAGATAATGAATAATAATGATAATAATAACTAATAATATAATTCAATAATAATAATAGGAATAAAATAATTAATCATTAATAATTAATAATAATAATAATAATAAAATAATCTAATAATCATATTAATATATAATATAATAATATAATAATAATATAATAAAATAACATGAACAATAAAAATTTATATATATATAATATATTAATGTATATTTATATATATATATATATATATAATATGATATACTATATATTAATAATATATATAATATATATATTATATTATATATATATAATATATATATATATATATATTATATAGTTATATAATATATATATATATCATATAATAGATATATATATATATATACTATATAATATATATATATATATATATATAATATATCTATATTATCTATTTTTTAATTATTATTATTATTATTATTATATTATTATTATTATTATTTATTATTTTATTATTATTATTATTATTATTATTATTTTATTATTATTATTATTATTATAATTTTTTTTTTTTTTTTTTTTTTTTTTTTTTTTTTTTTTTTTTTTTTTTTTTTTTTTTTATTTCTATTATTTCTTATTATTATTATATTATTATTATTATTATTATTATTTATTATTTATTATTTATTATTTCTTATTAATATTATTATTATAATTATTATTATTATTATTAATAATTATTATTAAAAGTTCTTTCATGTTTATCTCTATTTGTGCTTAGATAATACTTCTGAAAATTTAAATTAAAGAGGAAAATAGGTTAATAGTATTGATTTTTAGTTGTTTTTGATTAATTAAGGTGTATTATTAAGCCCTTGCTACATGTTAATGGTTACTTTTTTTTATATAAGTTTAATTTTTTAATTATTTATAGAATGCTAAGTCAAATATAATACTTGACATCACTCTGAGTTGTTAGTAAAACTTAATATATTTATTAAGTTTTACTGGAAAAATCTTTGGCTACAATAAAAAAAAAATTCTGTATTTTTATTTTTTTTTATTTATTTATGTAATTTTTTTTTAAGGACTTTGAAATACTTATTTTTCTTTGGATTTAAGAAGTTACCACATATCTGAAGCTTAGTCAAAGTAATTATTTTCTAATTATCGATCTGTATACATAAAATTATTTCAAAAAAAAATATTTAATGCACAGAGGAAACTGGATATAATTTTAGTACTACGTTGTAGAAATCTGTCACTTTAGAAAATGTTCTTCAGATGATTTATGACAATATCAAATAATTAAACTGCACAAAAGGGATGGTACCAAGTTTCTTTAACTTAAAATGAATTTACTTTTTTATCCATTGTCATAATATGCAATAATATAAAATTGGCGCCGCATAAAATTACTCGTCCGTGTTGTACTGTTTGGAAGGGAAATCAAATATCGTCCTGACAGTCTATTATAATTTTCTAATTCCCGTTAAAATCACCATATGCATCATCATCATCATCATCCCTCCATGCTTCCTATTGTTTAAAACTGGGAGTTCTTTATGGGCTGAAGAATAGCACGAGCCACAAAAAGCGAGCTGATTGAAACTGATATAAAAAAATAATCACACAAATCATAGTGTCGACACTATTCATAGCTACTAAACGACAAATGAAGTAGCTATTAATAATTTTCCCTGTTAAGGATGAAGTTGTAAGTGGTAACAGATGCGCGCACTTATAATTGACTAAACCAATATATATATTATATATATCTATATTATATAATATTATATAATTATAATCTAAATGAGGTATATTATATACTATATATTACCATATATAATATGATATATCCAGTATATATAATGACTATATATATTATATAATTTATATATATCTATACAGAGGGTGATAATTATCTATTAATTATACTTTATTATTCTCTTAGTCCTTTATTTTATATATATACTAACTTATTTATTAAATTTAAATCGTCTATATATATTATATGATATATATATTATATATTACTATTTAGTTATCTGATATATATATATACTATAATATATATTAATATATAATACTATATATATATATATATTATAGAGATAATAACTATTTTCTAGAAAGCTATTATTCATTTTTTTGTCATATTATGAATGTTAATTTTCCTTCGTAACTTACTGTATTCCAGTTTTATATTTAAAACAATAAACACAATTTACAAACTTATATCATTGGCGAGCTTTCGTATGTGAGTACATGGAACCTATCTTCTTCTAGTTGAGCATTAAACAGGCGGACAACGG
>JABUQX010021349.1:0-10000 GCA_015478945.1 Trachelipus rathkii
AGATTATATATATATATATATATATATATATATATCTCTTAACTTTTATATTATAATTATATATATATATAATAGTTATACCGTAAAGTGGGGCAATTCGGTCCGAATTTTGGGTAACTCAAAAATGCTAAAGACGTTATGGGAACTATTTTTTTTTATTCATATATATATTATATTATTCCTCTTGTATATATATATATTCTGTATTTCAAATGATAAATTTTTTTACATATTATTTAGATATATATATATCATATATATATTAATAATATCATACTATATATTATTAATATATATATATACCGTAATATATATATACAGTATGTCAATGTTATCCTTTAGGAGTAGAATTAGTATAATTATATATGTATATATAATATATGATTAATGTTAGAAGCCGATAAGTAACATGGACCGAATTGCCCCACAATTTTGGGGGTGGGGCAATTCGGTCCACTTCAATTTTCACATCCCTAAGAATCATCATTAAAGTGTTTTATTTGATAAACTATGATAACCCAGTTTTCATTTTTAAACATAATGGTATTACAATATTATTTTAAGAAATTGGGTTCAAAAACGTAATAAAATGCTCGAGTTTGCGTTCATTTTTGTCAAACTGCAAAATCTTAAAAAAATGCTCACCAAACATAAGGAATTTCCTTAATTCTGTAAGGTTGCTATTTTACGCAGAATTTTATTCTATATTACACAGAATTAAGGAAATTCTTTATGTTTGGTGAGCATTTTTTTACAATTTTGCAGTTTGACAAAAACGAACGCAAACTCAAGCATTTTAGGCCTATTACGTTTCGTAAGCACAAATGCAAAAACGAAAATGGCTTAAGGCTCTGGCAACATCATCATCAGAGTATCCCTTTGTATCCTGCCGTGCTACTTTTGTGTAAGTGTGAACCATCTTGCTGAAAAAAATTGTACAAATTAATTAGGCCTAAATGAAAAAATTTACCTACCTATCTTGCTGTAAAAGTGTAAAAATTATTTTAAATATTATATTTCAGAAATCTTACTGTAAAAGGAGAATTAAAAAATTTAATTTAATGAATATTTCAATGTGGACCTATTTGCCCCACGCAAATTTTTAAACCTGGACCGAATTGCCCCATGTTACAATTTTTATAATAAAACATATTTATCTCTTATCTGAATGACTCCAACGATTGCATTAAGGTTATGAACTATTTTAAGTACTATATCTTGGTACCAATAACATAGTACAATTATTTTGACCTGTATGATCCTAAGCAATACGCCTAAAATTTACCTGATTTTATAGTGCTCTGGAAAAAAAAAAATCAAAATTATTCGACTTAAATTAAAAGTTCCATAAAAAAATTAATAACCAAGACATAACATAAAACCACATTATTTTACATCTTTAAAGATATATTTTACATTGTAAAGTCATTTTGGGCCACTGGACCGATTTGCCCCACTTTACGGTATATGCATTAAGGAGTTTTTAATATATTTCTGTATATTTTGTCTTTATAATTCCAACAGAGTAAGGATAAGAAGTGTTTTGTCCGAACTAAGAAATTACCAATATTTCACTTAAATCTTGGATTAATTTTTAAAATTAGAAATATCAGAGATACAAATATTTCTTAAAAGATTCAAAGTTAAATATAACTCAGTCTAACCTTTTTGTATTAAAATATTAGATAAATTCAAATTAATATTTTTGGATTTATGGACTTAGCATCAAGAAATATATATATTGGAATAAAAATTTTGGCATTTCGTTAACACAGTCTTCTTGGCTGGCATTTTTCATTTATTAATTTAGAAACTGGAAAAAAATTTTTTGTTAATCTAAACTTTTAAAAAAAACTAATTGTTTAACTGACTTTTATTTTTAATTAATGGCGCATTCAATGTGAAATTGTACACTAAAATGGCAATTTCAAACACAACCATTTCAGAATTGCTTCAAATTTGGTGTGTCAATTAGGGTTAGACTCAATAAGGAAAAGGCCAAATTTTTTAGCTCATTAGGTCAAAAGTTTAATGCCCAAAAGCTTTGGGTACTTAGCATAAACATAAATAATAAACATTTGAATTTATCTTACGAAAAAAATTTAAATTTTGATACTTCATTTTCAGCAGATTCCCCACTTATCTGTAGTAATGTCCTAATGTACTGATTCTGCTAAATCGGCCACCATCAGCAAGGAATAGACTGTTTATTTTTATGGAACCATTGTCGAATCCCTTTTCTTTCTCCAGTTCCTTAATTATTTTGTAACAAGTTTGAATAATCGTAGTAGAGCCCTGTACACCCTTGTTTTATTCCGCTAGTAACTTCTATCTCTATATTTTCTATTTCACTTCCCAACTTAATATAGGTTTTGTCATCTGTATATACTTGTGCAATGGCGCTTATTATTTCATGGTGGACCTTGTACTCTTTTAGAACTTTTATCAGTGATTCCCTACTTACTGAATCAAAAGCCTTTTTGAAGTCGATAGAAACTACAATTAATGGTAGGTATCTTCCTGTATGATTCTTCCATGCAGTATTGCAAAAAAAAAAGATTATCCTCAATTCTTGCACCTTCTGTGAACCCAGATTGATTTTCCTTTATTTCATCACATATTTTAATGTGTTTTTTTAATTAATGTCATAAATTGTTTGTAGGATGTATCAGTTAATGCAATAGGCCTTAAATCTTTTACAATTGGGTTCCTCTTTTTTTTCTATCATACTTGTTATAGATATTTTCCATGATGTCGGTTTATGTTCCTTTGTTAGTTCTTTATTGAAACAATTTGTGAGAACCTGTATACACTTTCACTTCTAATTAATACCTTATATAGTTCTGGCTTTAGACCATCTGGAGCTGGTGCTTTCCTCCTTTTGAGCTTTTGTAAGCACCTTCTAACTTTCTCTGTCGTTATGACTGGTTTATTCATGGGTGTTACTAATTTATTTATTTATACATGGTCGTGGCATGGCCTTAACATTGGCCCCACTTAATAAATATTTTTGGTTTAAAAACCTTTGTATTTAAATCATAAAATTAATATAGCTATAAAATATAAGTAAATGAATATATAGAAAATAATATATGGAACATATGAAACAAAAATAAAACAAACTAAAGTAAAATAAAGTAAAATGAAATAAAATAAAATAAAAATTAAGAAATAAAATAAAATAAATTTAAATAACATAAAATAAGTAAAAATACTAAATACAGCTATACCCAAATATAATAAGATGTAGCTATATAAACATATTTATGAATATATATATAAAAAAATACAAGAAAATGAAATACAATAAAAATAAAATAAAATACGGATAAATCATTATATTAATACAAAATAAAACATTTATGAACTGGCCTTATGTGACTAGGAATGTTCATTTAATATATTTATTTTAACTGTCTACCTGTACTTTCCTAAAATTTCTATTAAATTACCTATATAAAAATAAAGAAATAAGATTATACAAACATACAATTAATGATATTAAAAGGAGTATAAGCATTTCCAATAAAGACAATAATATTAAAAAAAAAAAATTTAATATTAATACAATTGTTAAATAACAAAATAGCTAAGATTATAGACTACTTGACTGCTTTAATTGAATGAACACAGAATAATTATTAATTTTAATAATACTATAAAAGTACCTTTCTCTATATTACCAGTGGCTCTAATCACTACCACCATTAGTTCTTATTAAACTTATTACACTTAAAAGAATTATTGTCATTATTAGTATTATTATTATTACTAATTATTATTATTATTATTAGCACCTTTCTCTATATTACCAGTGGCTCTAATCACTACCACCATTAATTTTTATTACACTTATAAGAATTATTAATTATTATTATTATTATTATTATTATTATTATTATTATTATTATTATTATTATTGGTAAAGGTATAGCACAGGACTCCATATATTTTCTGAAAAAATTCTAAGTCTAAAATCAATATATAGGCATTTAATGTGAAATTGTATACTAAAATGGCAATTTCAAACACAACCATTTCAGAATTGGCTAGCCAAGGTGTGGGCCTTATTTATGAGATGCATCTTCTTGAGCCTTAAACGTATTTTTTTCATTGTTTATATATAAGCCTAGGTATTTTATTTTGTCCACCACTTTGATTCCTTTGTACTGAGACTTTTTTCTGAAAAAATTTTCTGTTCAAAACAATTTCTAAGTTCAGAAAAGTTTAAGTTAGGTTTAGTTATTTTAAGAAAATTATTTAATGGCAAGCTTCTGGCATAATTCAGAGCTTGCCACTAAAAGAATTTTCTTAAAAACTTTAACTTAAACTTAACTTTTCTGAAACTTTAGAAATTTTTTTGAACTAAAAAATTTTTTCAGAAAAAAGTCAAAGTACAGTATCTAAAAATATAATATAATATAGTATATTATATATATATATATATATATATATATATAATCCGTATATATATATTTATATATATATATATATATATATATATATATATATATATAATATATATATATATATATATAACTATAATATATATTATATATATATATATATATATATATATATATAGGTATTGTTCTATATTTGAATCAGTTCATATTTTCTGAAAATTTTTCTCAGTTCAAAAAAATTTCTAAGTTCAGAAAAGTTAAGTTAAGTTTAAGTTTTTTAAGAAAATTCTTTAGTGCAAGCTTCTGGAATTATGCCAGAAGCTTACCACTAAAGAATTTTCTTAAAAAACTTAAACTTTTCTTGAACTTTAGAAATTTTTTTGAACTTCGAAACTTTTTTCAGAAAATATGAACTGATTCAAATATAGAAATACCTATATATATATATATATATATATATATAATATATATATATATATTATATATATATATATATATATATATATATAATATATATATATATATAAATATATATAATAATATATATATATAATATATAATAATAATAATAATAAAATAAGGTAATGGTAGAAGCAGAGGACCACATATTTTTCATGAAAAAATTCCGAAGTCCAAAATAATATATTGGATATATATAATATAGGTCGATATATTACTGATTATATATTATAGCTACATTATATTATTATTAGCTATATATTATTATTATTATTATTATATTATAATAATATATATATACATATTGATTATATTGATTTTGGACTTAGAATTTTTTCAGAAAATATATGGAGTCCTGTGCCTAATAATACCTAATAATAATATATAATATATATAGCATCGGGCGGGGTGACCAGGCCCGCCTCTTAAGGAGGGGTGATTCCGGTTCACTCTAAATTAAAATAAAAATATATACAAACAAAAAAAAAAAAAAATTTTTCGGCTCATTTTATAGCCACGCGGTAGTACTACAAGTTTTATTTAGATCATATTTAATTCTAGAAAGTTTTTATATTTTTAAAAAATGTTAGAAATTAGGGTACAAAATTTCCTTTTCAATAGAACTTCACTTTTGAAAAATGTGAGTTTTTTTAACTTCGTTATAAAATGAAAAATTGTGGATCGATTTTAATTATTTTTTCAGTGGATACACTCGAGTTGTTAGCTTTAAACTGGCAAAGTAAATTTTGATCCAAACAGTATTAGTGGCAAAAAAACGGGGCCTATCTTGGTCCGATTCACCCCGCCGTAAAAATGATGGAGGGTTGGCTCGAACCACAATTGTTTTTGGTGTTTTAACTATTATTATTGGACATTTTTTATTACGTATAATAATTTAAATGTTAAATAAAAAGTTACTTATATTAAGTGAAAATTTTTTTTAAAAAAAATGAAATTTTAATAAAAAAAACGAGTTCAAAAAAGTGTCAAAATTTTTGGGCGGAGAGGGGTGAATCGGACCACCTTATTTATATTCGTATTTTATTTATCATTATTGACATTTTTATTACTTATTACGAATTTTAATATGATAAATAATTATTATATTAAGTAAAAATTAAAATATAAAATTGAAATTATACGTAAAAGACGAATTTAAACAGATGGTCCGAGTCACCCCTCAATGGTGGTCCGCTTCACCCCTCCACGGTCAGGCTGACTCGGCGTTATTCAAACTTTAAATAAACTTTATTATTAGAATTACATTTATTATTTTTTTTGTGTGGCTTATGCCCGACTATAGGGCCGTGATTTACAAAAAAAAAATATTTCCAAAAAGTGCATTAGGGGAGAGTCGGGAGACCAAGTTATACCTAAAGTGGTCCACGTCACCCCGCCCGACGCTATATTAATAATAATAAATTTAATATAATATATAATATAATAGTAATATATCAACCTATATATACAGATCAATATATTGATTTTGGACAATTTTTTCAGAAAATATATGGAGCCCTGTGCTATAGGCTACCTTTACCATTAATATTATTACTATTTGAAAATCATATTATCTTCAACTTTGATTTCAATTTTAATATTACTATCTCCCACTATTATCATTGTCATTTGTTGTAGACATCCTTTTTTCTCTTCTTCTCCAAGCTCTACATGTTATTTATTTATTTATTATAAGGGCGTGGTAAAGCCTTAAACATCAGCACCACTTGACAAATATTTTTGACTTAAAAAAAATCTTTGAATTTAAATCATAAAATTAATATAATAGATTAAAATATAAGTAAATGAATATACAGTATGAAAATAATATACATATGAAACAAAAATAAGACGAAATAAAATAAAATAAAGTAAAATAAAGAAAACACAACTCTCTATGTTGTCATTCTGCATTGAATGAACACCATGCGCATCAATTTTTTGAACCACCCTTCCCATATAGTGCTCATCAAAAAGTTTGGAAAAATTTTATATTTATGGAAAACTTTCTTTTTTCAACTTATGGTTTTGGTAATATCAATTTAAAACTAACCCATCTATCAATATAATAATATATATATATATATAATAATATATATATAATATATATATATATATATATATAATATATTATCTATATATATATAATATATATATATATATATATATATATATATAGGTAAAGCTGTAGAACAGGGACCCACACATTTTTGAGACAAATTTTTTCTAAGTTCAAAAAACTTTCTAAGTTCAAGAAAAATTAAGTTAAGTTAAGTTTTTTAGAACATTCCTTTAGTGGAAGCTTCTGGAATTATGCAGAAGCTTGCACTAAAGAATTTTCTTAAAAAAACTTACTTAACTTAATTTTTCTGAACTTAGAAAGTTTTTTGAACTTAGAAAATTTTCGGTCTCAAAAATGTGTGGGTCCCTGTCTACAGCTTACCATATATATATATATATATAATATATATATATATATATATATATATATATATATTAATATTATTATATATGATAATATATATAATATATACATATATATATATTATATATAATAAATATATATATATATATATATTATATTATATAGTGAGGTTAAGACGCAAAGGTAAACTTGCGCTTTTCAATATTATCGCTTACTTTAATCTTAAAGTAATCCCAAACTAGAGAAGACATAATATCTAGAATGGAAATTAATTACAGATTTTCTAAATATTTTTAGATAAAATCTAAAACAAATAAAAATTATATATAATATATATATATTATTATAATATATATATATATAATATATATATATATATTATATATATATATATTATATATATATATATATATATTCTATATATTATATATATAGTATATATTTATATATATTATAGTTAAATTACCAGCCTGAACGTGGGATGATATTTATTTTAGGTATAGGTCCCTTGGCGTGATCGTAATTAGTTTAAGAGGGGGTTATGCATCAGGGATAAGGTCATGTGGTTAACCTGTGTGAAGCCCGCACAAACACAATTCACGCACACACACACACACAACTCACACACACACCATACACATATATATATATTATATATATATATATAATATATATTATAATATATATATATATATATATATATAGTAATATATATATATATATATAATATATAATACTATTATATATATATTATATATATATATATTATTATATATATATATATGTATGTATATATATAGGACCTTATGTAATGTTTTAAGACTCCGTCAGTTTTGATTTTTTTTTTTTGTTTTTTTTTCCATATATTTCGTATATGATCCTAACAGTCATTTTTAGGGGTGACGGACATGATTCAAAAATATATAGGACGAGTTACGTTTTTACGACTCCGTCAGTTTTAAATTTTTTTTTTTTTTTTTAACTAAAAGGAATACCCAAGGGTAGAACGCATTGAATGGCGGAGTCGGGGTCTCTCGGCCTTCCGGGGAACGACAGGGTAGGACTATTTCCCCCTTCCGGGGAGGGTCTCCGGAACCCCCGCTCTTTGGTATTTGGGTGTCGCGGGGGTTCCTCCGCCCCTCCCCCTACTGGGGTATGGAAAACGTCCCCCCCTCTGTCCCGCTCGGCTCGGGCCCCTAATTTTTTTTTATTTTTTTTTTTAATTTTAAAAAAAAATTTTTTTTTACATTTTTGTAATAAACTTTAACACGCTGATTCCAAATATGTAATTGGTTTTTTCTGTAAAGTGTTGTACTTTTCGAGAAAGTAACAATATTTGAAAAAAAAAATAATTTTTTTTGTTTTTTTTTTTTTGCATTTTTGTAATAAACTTTATACGCTGATTTTAAATATGTAATTTGTTTTTCTTTAAGTGTCGTACTTTTTTCGAGATATTGCCATTTTTAAAATTTTATTGAATAATCAATTTGATTTTTAAATAATTATTTAAACTATTTCGAACCTTTGAAATCATGTCCGTATGTGTGTGGTTCTATTATTAGTAATCATGTAATAGCAGTATGTTCAAAAAAAAACAAAACAAAAATCAAAAACTGACGGAGTCTTAAAACATAACAGGGCCTATATTATATATATATATATATATAATATATATATATATATATATATATATATATATATATATATATATATATATATATATATATATATATATATATATATATATATATATATATATTTTTATTAATATATATATATATATATTTATATATATATATATATATATATATATATATATATATATATATATATATTGTAGGTTTAGGTATGACAGGAGATCGTCCCGTGAAGGTAGAAGAAAAATTGGAACTGTTATCAGCAAACCTATATTTAAACAAATAAACAATATATAATAAACATAACAATAACCTAACAATAAAATAAATAATACATAACAATACAAAATACATGAAATTAAATGTATGAGAATATATATAAAACATGGTATAAAAAATAAGAAAATAAAATAGTTTCCCCATAAATGTAGTTTTCTTTGACGAGGGGAATTTAAGGGTGACCTTTATATTTTGAAATAAAAATTAATACATAAATCAAATTACGTAAAATAAGTAAACACTTGAAATACTTGTAAATTTAGCATGCAATTTGTAAATGAAACTGAATACTCAGAATGACTATTTGACTGTGTGGCATGTGCCATGTGCCATGTGCGCATGTAACCATGAACTACGATTTCTGACGATTCCCATCCCCCCCTCCCTCCCTATTTTTGGTTCTCGAAAAGCCGAAAAATCTAAAACCCTAATTTTTCGGTTTATTTTATACATGAAAGCGGTGAAGGACCGAAGAACGAAATCTGGGGGAGAAAGAGAGTTTTACTTCAGGGTGTTGGGAGAGGGGGGATAAGATTTTATTTTTTTTTTTGCCTTTGAAAAAAAAAAATTTTTGAAAAGAATATCGGCTTTCGATATTAAGAAATATCGATATATCGCCTAAGAAAATATCGCCATAAAACATCGATATATTGATCCAAAAATATAAATATATCGATATTTTTTGGCCATCCCTACAGGCGTGATCATTGCAGATGTCAAAAAAGCAAATACATATAAGCTGCGTTTCCCAAAGCCCGAGTGCAGCCCGTGTGCAAAATCGACTCGGAAACACG
>JABUQX010021349.1:17500-25000 GCA_015478945.1 Trachelipus rathkii
CCTTCCGCAGCCCGCCCGTTTACTAATTCCCGAATTCGAGGATTTAACAACGGGCGCCTGACTGTGACGTTTACGTGACGTCGAAGTGCGCAAACGGGCTCGGAAAACGATGCATATGCGCCTGTGTGCCCGCCCGGGCTGCAGTCGGGCTTCGGGAAACGCAGCTATTCTGTTTTAGACTTTTAGCTGACGAAACATGTGATATATCTGGGAATGAACAATTATTTATCTATTGCAATCAGATTTTTTGATGAGACGGAAATGTGTGTTCGTGAAGAATTCATTGGATTTGCACTATTAGAAGCCATGGATGCAAAAACCATAGCAAGTGCTATTGATTGTTTTCTTGACAAGAATGGCCTAGATCCAAGCAATGACAAGGTTACGATGTCTGCTCAGCTACGGCAGGGAAAGAAGGAGGAGTACTGAGAATAATGCGAGAAAAATACATAAAAGCTTTATATTTTCATTGTGCGAGTCATCGACTGAATCTTGCAGTAAACTATCTGAAATCCGCAATACTGGATCCACTACTAAAGACATTATCAATTTCTTAAGTGAATCCGTTTTGAGAAGAAAATACATATGCAGTATTCATTTTTGCGAGACGCGATCATTGGTTTAAATATCGCTAAAGCCTAAAAATAAATAAACTAATCCCGGTAATAGTTGAGTTTAACAGATTCTTAAAAAATCGATTTATTAGAAAAATCAATCGATTTGTTGTTATACCTATGAAACACTGTTGTCAAATTTAATTTTCGGCAGCACTAAAACAGCCTATGACAAAGCCATGCTTAAACCGCTACTAATGATATCTAATAGCCTAACAATAACAATTTTATTTGATAAAAGTGAAAAGAAAACTTGTTTTGCAATAAAAAAGCTTCACAGAAATCATAATTTATTTATTTAAATCTATGTACCCTAATTCATTATTATTTAGTTATTATTATTATTATTATTATTATTATATTTTATATTATTATTTATTGTTATATATATATATATATACATTATATATTATATATAGATATATATATATAATATAATATATATATATATATATATATATATATATATATTATATATATATATATATAGTATTATATATATATATAATGTCCATAAAAGGGCCAGTTGAGTTATCTCGAAAAGTATTAGACTTACGGAAAATACTAATTACATATTTGGAATCAGCGTACAAGCTTATTATATGAAAGTCGTTTTATGAATTAAAACTAACGAATTACCCTAGAGTAGACCGCATAGATATCAGGAGTCGGGTCTCTCGCCTCTAGGTGGACGCGGGGGGACTTCGTCCCCCCCTCGTCCCCCATCGGCTCGAGCCCCCTAAAATTGAAGTTCAAGGAAAATATATTTCAATTAGGGGGCTCGAGCCGATGGGGACAGAGGGGGGCGAAGTCCCCCGTCGTCCACCTAGAGCCCGAGAGCGACCCCGACTCCTGATATCTATCCGGTCTCTAAGGTATTCGTTAGTTTTAAATCATTAAACGACTTTTATAATAAGCCTTGTACGCTGATTCCAAATATGAAATTTATTTTTCTTAAGTGCTTACTTTTTATTTATTTATTTTTTTTATTTTTTTTAGTTTTTTTAATTTTTTTACATTGAGTTTTGAATCTTGTACGCAAAAAAAAAATCTTCTTGTTGTCTGTAAAATGCAAGCGTATAATGGTAATGTTGCAATATATTATTATATATATCTATATATATAATACTATATAGTATATATATTATATATACTATAATATATATATATATTTATATATATCAATATATATATATATATAATATATATATTGCAATCCTAAACTGAATTTGTATTATTATAAATGACAAAATTTTTCGTATTTCACATATATCTTTTTTTTAAGTATCAAATTTTTTTATTTATTTTTTATTTTTTTTCGTTGGCTTTATAAATTTCTATTATGAGAGGTTGGCAACACTATTCTAATCTTTCGACATGGGTTTCTAAAGATAAAAAAAAAACCGATTATTGAGAAAAAAATATCGATATTTCGTTTAAATCTGTTAAACTCAACTATTACCCTAATCCCTATCTTTAATATCTTGTGTCTGGATAAAAAAAATTGGGGTAATAGTTTTGCTGAGGTGAATAAACTTTATGTAACTATTGCATTAAAACTGTAAACTTATAATTTACAAAAATATACTATATGATACCCAAACCATCAACATACCTTAATAACTTAGTTATGGTCATACATGCAGCTTAACTCTAACAACCACTGCAACTAAACACCCGCCAATTTGACTTCGTCAAAAAATACTAGGCCTATATGATACCCAAACCATCCATATACCTATCCAATCCTTTCTTAAATATTGTAATCAAGTCACACTCAACCTCCTGTGGCAAACTATTCAAATACTAGCCTAACAACCCTATTACTGATTGAATGCTTTTGGTCATAGTAATGCTGAGGGGTGTCACCCCCGTTTTTTATAAAAATCCATAGGATATACTAAAAAAAATAATAATGAAGAATAATGAAAACGAAAATTGGCGCTCTCTTTAGAAAAAAAGGTAATAGTAGCGTAGAGGGGCTTCAACCCCAATTTTTATAAAAATCACAGGATATACTCTAAAAAAATAATGAATAAAAAGCCAAATGTGGCCGTCTCTTTAGGAAAAAAAGTTACATTCTCTCATAGTTGTTAAAACTCTCATAGACTTTTCATTTTTGAGCCATCCAGGTTAGGTCTCATTTCAGGCCTTCTAGTTCAGGTTATGATATGGTTTGTTAGGTATACACAGAGAAAATCTATGTATACTTAGCAAATCTTATAATCTTATAACCTGAACTGGGTATAATTCCAGAAAAGGGCCAGGGGAATTATTTCGAAAAGTATGATACAGAAAAACTAATTACATATTTGGAATCAGCGTATAAAGCTTATTACCAGAGTGTAAATTTTTTTTTATTATATATAGCCTATATATAAATAAAGTCGTTTTATGATTTAAAACTAATGAACACCCTAGAATAGACCGCATAGATATCGGTTGTTGGGGTCTCTCAGCCTCTAGGTGGATGATGGGGGGCCTCTGTCCCCTATCGGATCGAGTACCCTAATGGAAATGTTTCCTTGAACTTCAATTTTTAGGGGGCTCGAGCAGATGGGGGACAGTCGTCCACCTAGAGGCTGTGAGTTACCTACATAGATTTAAAAAAAAAAATAAATTCATAGAAAAAGTAGGTAATCAAGGCTTCCACAGCTCAATTTTTGTTTATTTATCCATAGTTAATAAAACTCCATTTATAATGGGAAGTGAAGCCTGGTAACTACGGTAATAATAATTAATCAGCACATGCCTTCAAGATCTTTCTTTGAAAATTATATTGAATTCCATTAGTTCCTGCACTTTAGTGAAGTGCGTTGTATCTAAATTGTTTGATCAATATCTTTTGCTTCAACATTAACAAAATATTTGAACCTTGGGCGATAAGAAGAAAAATTTACTAATTCCACTGATGTAAAAAGTAATTTCTAAAAATCATCCAAATTGATATCATAGCCTTCAATAATCCCTACCATTTTTTTTTATCTATCATTGACAAATCACATATTGTTCACAATTTGGTTTTTAAAAAATGTTTATGCTCTCATTTTGGAACTCTAGAATTTTCTTTTTTGTCACTTTCTGCTATTTGAACGGTTTCAAAAAAAACTTTTATATTTTCCATTGTCAAAGGTAAAATCTTGTGATTCTCTGTGTCCTACTATAGAACTGCATTGGAATCTAGAAGCTAAAAACTTTTTATTCCTACTTGTGCAAAAAAATTTCACTTCCTGAAAATTTCCTTCACAAAATTCAAACATCTTTAGAGGGGTTATTATTTGCTCATGAAATGGACATTGAAGGCTAGCTTTTGCAACTGTTCTTTTTACAACACCTCCAATACCATCACAAGGACTTTTACCATGTGAAGTGGCTAAGAAATGCCATTCACAATCAACATTAAAACCATTCTTATGAAAGGAAATATTCAAAAAGTTAACCCTTTTTTTGTACTGTCCAGCACAATCATCACTAAAATAATTGATTTTTTCTAAATTTGGAATTACTTCTTGTTCATTCTTATAATACGTCATAAAAGGGTGAACAGTACATTGAGAATTTTACATTGTTTGTAAATTATCTTCTCCATTTCTTGAAGCGATTCAATGCTTGAAAGAAATTCTCTAACACCAGTTTCTCTTGGACATAAATTGCTTAAATGGAGCATGCACTTTGTTTGTTAAGTCACACACACTTTTTTCCATTAGAATTTTATAGTTGTGGTCATACAAACCAAGGGCAAATACTTGAAGCTTTGCATTTTGACGATAGGTACATACACAAACTGTATGTGTACCAGATGCACCAGCTAGTATACAAAATTTTGGTCTCAATCTTGCAAATGTTGAGAATCCAATAACTGGACTAGAAGTATCATTTTTGTAAAGAGTGTTACCTCTTTTAGGTTCATCAAAACTAGTCTTTTTTGAATTGGTTCTTTCTTTCCACTATCAATATTTTTTATACTAAGACAATCATTTTTACCATGGCACATTCTGCTAATTTCATCTTGTTGGAAAAAAATTTGCACATAGTTTTTTACATCCCTTGTAATAACTTTACCTTTTGAACATTGGGTGTATTTTTTTTTTCCAGGTATTATTTCCAAATTTCTTTTTCATTTTGCTTTTTTTCACCATGTAGTCACTAGCTCCAAAGAGATTCAGAGTTTTTTCTCTATGACTGTATGGGGATTATCGCTTAAAATTGTTTGATTTTTCTTTCATATTAATCAGTTTCAATGAAAGCATGGATGGGGGGGGATGAATTGGTTCACTGTAAATAAAATAAAAAAATTTTTTTTTTTTGCTCTTTCAATGCCACGTGGTATACTGCAAGTTTTATTAGATTATCTTTAATTCTAGAGATTTTTATATTTTTAAAAAATAGGAAAACTCTCTAGAATTATAGATAATCTAAATAAAGTTTTTAACTTTGTTTAAATGCATCAATCTTATATCATCTCTTTATTAAATAAAGTCAGTGTATTACAGTTGAGTATGTTAGCTTTAACTGGCAAAGTAAATTTTTGTTCCAACAGTACATAGTGGTTAAATCATGGGCCTAACTTGGCCCAATTCAACCCCCCATAAAAATTGTTGATGGGTAAATTGGCCACCATTGTTATTCCTATTTTATATATTATTATTGAATTTTATTAATGTTATTAATTTTAAATAAAAACATTTAATGATATTGAGTAAAAATTAGAAAATAAATTTATATGCAAAATAAGAATTCCAAAAAGTGTCAAAATTCATCCCATGAATGAGGTGAATTGGATACCACATTTTTATTCTATTTTATGTATCATTATGACATTTTTAATTACTTATAGCTAATTTAAATATAATAATCAATTACTAGGCCGTTTATTAAGTAAAGAATCTAAATATAAATAAAATTGTATATATATATATATGAATTCACACAGATGGCCCAATTCACCTCCACAATGTATTATGTGGCCTCAATTCACCCCTTCAAGCTAAGTCTAATGAACTTTATTTAAAACTTTTAATAAAACTATTATTATTACAATTACATTATTATTTATTTGTGTGCTTATGACCTACTTAGGCCTTGATTTTCAGAAAAAAAAAATACAAAAAGTGATTAGCAAAGAGTGGGAGACGAAGTCTATACCTAAAGTGGCCCACATCACCCAGCCTGACGCTATATAAGTTATAAATATGTTAAAATAATATCACATTTAGATCACACTATCATTTGCAGTAATTAATGTTAAAAACATAATTATCTATTAACTTACCTGTTAAATTCTGAATCAGATTCCATTTGCTTTGATGGACTTGGTATTTCCTCTTTTAGGTCTTTTTCTAATTTTCTTTTCATAGTTTTTGTTCTTTTTAAATAGTTTACAATCCTATTTTCACTTTTGTGCTTGAAATCAATCCACCTAAAAATATATAGCGTCGGGCGGGGTGACCAGGTCCGCCTCTTTAGGAGGGGTGATTCAGTCCACTCTAAATAAAATAAAAAATAATAAAAAAATTTAAAAATTTTTTTGCTCATTTAATAGCCACGCGGTAGTACTACAAGTTTTATTTAGATCATCTTTAATTTTAGAAAGTTTTTATATTTTTAAAAAATGTTAGAAATAGGGTACAAAATAGAATTTCACTTCTGAAAAATGTACAAAATAGAATTTCACTTCTGAAAAATGTGTTTTTTTTTTAAACTTGTTATAAAATGAAAAATTGTGGATCGATTTTAATTATTTTTCAGTGGATACACTCGAGTTGTTAGCTTTAAACTGGCAAAGTAAATTTTTGATCCAAACAGTATTAGTGGCAAAAAAATGGGGCCTAACTTGGTCCGATTCACCCCGCCGTAAAAATTGATGTAGGGATGACTCGGACCACCATTGTTTTTCGTATTTTATGTATTAATATGGACATTTTTATTACGTATAATTAATTTAAATATAATAAAAAGTTACTTATATTAAGTGAAAATTTTAAAAAATAATGAAATTTTAATTAAAAAAAATGAATTAAAAAAGTGTCAAAATTTTTGAGCGGAGAGGGTGAATCTGACCCACCTGTATTTTTTCTTATTTTATGTTATCATTATTGACATTTATTTACTTATTACGAATTTTAATATGACAAAACAATTATTTATTAAGTAAAAATAAAATAATAATTTTTACGTAAAAGACGAATTTAAACAGATGGTCCGAATCACCCCTCAATGGTGGTCCGCGTTTCACCCCTCCATGGCAGCTGACTCAGCGTATTCAAACTTTAATAAAACTTTTATTATTTGATTACATTTATTATTTTTTTGTTGCTTCATGACCGGACTATGTAAGGGGCCCCCGTGTTTACAAAAAAAAAAAAATTCAAAAGTGAAATATCGAGAGTCGGGGGACCAAGTTATGCCTAAGGTGGTACAAGTCACCCCGCCCGACGCTATAGATATTATTTGTCATTAATTTTTTTTTTTTTTTAAATGTAAGGTTTTAAATATTCAAAAGTATGCAATATATATATTACCATGTTTCGTTTTACTACATATATATATATATATATGTAGTATGTACCTGAAATAGGTACTTACGCTTCTTTATTGGAGTAACATCTAGTTCCTTTAAAAAAAATTTCATATCTGGATTCTCATCACTATAAGAAGCAGAGATGTTAAGCTAACTGTCCTATAATTTCCCAAATCTCCTTGCTTACCTTTCTTATAAATAGTTAACATATCTGCTTTTTCAGTCGTTGTACCTCACCAAATGTTAGGCGGATAGATTGCTTAAAATCACAATACAGGGCCTTTGCAATGCTGCTATTACCTCCTTCTTGAATTACTCCATATATACCATCAGGATCTGTAGCTTTACTTGGGTCAATATGGTCCA
>JABUQX010021349.1:30000-38337 GCA_015478945.1 Trachelipus rathkii
CTTTGAGTTTAGAATGCATCAAACTGCGTTTTATGTGCCGGCTTACCCTTCGTCAATATTCAAAGAAGGGGTAGGGGTTTAAACCTATGCACATTGAGGGGGTATAAGATGAAATCTATTCAAGGAGTGTAGGGGGTTAGGGTTATTCAGCACAGCAAATTTCCTGATTCAAAACACCAGTTACATCATCACAAAAATCAGAACCTATAACCTATTTTTGATTTATAATAAAAAAAAAATTTTAAATTTAATTTTGATTTTAATTCTGTGTACAAAAATAATAAAAATAATTGTAAAATTTGCATCACCTACTCCTTGATATACAGTTTTAAGCGTAAGTCTCATTCAAACCTTTTCAGTAACATCCCATCCTTTAAAAATTATTTAACATTTATGAACCGGGCAATTTCAGATTTCCATTCCATTCTCCCCCTCACCCTTGACTGGGGGGCCAATTTCGGTAACCACGGGAATTGACTCAGAGGCATCGGAAACCAAATAAAATCCCGACAACAGACTAAAAACTAAAATTAGCTAAAAATGCAAGGTGCCAGATTTACAAAAATCAGCTAAATTCTGCAATACAGCTAATTTATCATTCTTACTTACAACTAACACGTTAGGGAAGCTCATTTATCTAGTTTGTGTTTTTCAAACCCAAAAATGGTTTTTAAAAAAATTAATATTTTTTTTTGAGTTCTGAAATTGCCCCAAAAAAAAATTTCCTTTGTGTAAATTTTAAAAATAGTTATTATTGTATTTTTTATATTTCTTTACCTTAAATGATTGCAAAATGCCCATATTTTATTATATCTAGAACTAATTTCTGTAATGTTATAGTTTAAGTTACCAGTTACTTAAAAACAAAAAAAGGCCGATTTTTTTCTGAATGACGATATCTTAATTTTTCAATATAAATTTTACTTTTTTTTGTACTATTTTTAATAATATTATTTTATGAAAATATGCTTAAAAAGATTTAACTGGCATATGATACATATTGTTGCTCTAGGAAGGGTTTTTAGAAGTGGGTTTTTTTTCGTTACATTGGTTTTTTTTTGTAACAGTGGTTTTTTTTTTTTTTTTTTGATCTAAATAATTTTAAAAGTATTAAAGCGAAACAAATAATTTTTCATGGGATTATAGCCTAGGCCTTGCCATTATAAGAAATTATTATTAAAAGTCTGATATGTACAAACTAGTTTAATATTATAGGCCAAAAACTGAAAAATGTTTTTTTTTAAGCCACTATAGTATAATAATAATATATATATATATAATTATATATATAATATATATATATATATGATATATATATAATATTATATCATAATATATATATATATTATATATATATATATTATATAATATAATTATAATATATAATATAAATTTTAATTAATAATATATTATATATTTATATAGATATATATATATTTATAAAATATATAATATATTATATTAGGATACCGATACCAGGAAAAGAGCGGATACCGATACCAATACCGATACTCTATTTTTTAGGTCTGATACCGATACCGATACTTTTATTAATATAATAAACACAGTAATAAGATAGAACATTGTGTACTGCTAGGCAACTCATGATTGCATTCCCTGTACATTGTACAACCATTACTTAGATTTATTTCATATTGGTTGTGCCCAAGTTATATTTATTTTATTAAATTAAAATAGTATCTTTAGGAATAATAAATGCAAATATAATTAATTTTTAAAAACTTTTATTTTTGCTTATTCAAAAAATATTCCAGTTTCATTTTCCATTAGTATTAACAAAGTTTAGCCTACTAGCTTTTATGTTTTATCATGATTACAATTTACAAGAAGATTCTTAACTAGCTACAATAAAGAATAAAAATAATGAAAGAAGAGACCTCAATAAATCATCAGAAAAGATAAAATAAAATTTCCTATTAATAAAAGAAACATGACAAAATATTAATTTTAGGTTTTAGATATAAGATAGATTCATTCAATACTCAAATTCAAAAATTCTCAAATTTGATGCAAAAACATTAAGCTTTCACTAGTATTTGGCGAAAGGCCTGTTCCTTTTTGGATGTTTACTCCCACCTACCTAAACAAACGCCTCGCTCTCGACTGATGACGAGGGTATATTTATTTGCTTGCAAAGCACCTGATATAATGGAAACCTGGCCCATTTTCATGCCACAACATGAAAGTTTTCTTCCGTAGGCAGCATCTCATGTTTCGTGAGCCTCAACTTCTCTTTCACGGATTACAAATTTGAATTATGTTTGGCTCCTCGAGACTGTTTCTCAGTATTTTTTAGATAGGTTTTATTAGAGTGATTCCTAAGTAAATGTGAATGAGATGTCAATTCAATTTCGACTATGAACTTATCAAAGTAACATATCCAAACCTCTTCACTCTTAGTATAGGTTTATTTGCTGAAAAAAGCCACCATCGTCACTTATCAGTGCTGTTCCAGGTGCTATAATCTGCTTCCACTTTCGTGAATCTTTTTTCGTTCACGCAGCAAGCTTCTCGGTATGCTATTTAAATTCAATTCTAGAAGTGGTCACTGTCGAGATTTGTCCATTTTGTGGGGTTTCAGATGCTTAATGAATCCTATTAGAACCTTTTTATTTATTTATTTTTTCTTACAATTTCTAACGCAAATACGCAGATGAGCACGACGCAGGCTTAAAGTGAGGGAGATATTCGATAGGAAACACAGAAGATGGAAGAGATTCAAACAGAACAAGGTGGCAGACAAGAGGAGCACCCGCACCAACTAGTCTGGTTACTAATATAACACAAAAAACTCATTAACGTATCACAGCACCCTTGTCTACGAGACGTCTAAGTAGTGTTACGCCAGTGATAAGTTCCCTCGGACACCTGCCGCTTACGGTACCTATAGAAAAAGATAAAGCACCAACATCGCGCCGCAAAAGATAGAGGGTCAAGTGAAGAAGTACAGATATTTATAAGCCTTTTGCCTTTGACTACTACCCTATCCAAAAGCCGGTGAACCACAGCCTCCCAGATATGAGAGCCATACTCATCAAAAAAGTTGGATGCAGACCTTGTATTAAGTAAGTACTGAGAAGAGGAAAAAAAAGTCTCGCAGTCTTATGCAGAATCCCGTTTCCTTCGAGGGCCACCCTTAAGACCGTTTGATGTGTAGGTTTCCAGACATTATGTTTGTTATGCTAGCAAGATGTTTGATATGTCAACAGAGAACGAGAGAACCGTCAAAAGAGATAGTAAAAGTAGGTGACTAGAGAGGATTTGTAGAAGTTGGGTTTTCAAATAATTAAATTTCACAAGTTGAGACACCCCACCCTGAAATTCTATCCAGAATCAGCGAGAATAAATCGGAAATATCTAAACGAAGAATTCTAAAATAAAAATAGCGAGCAGAATAGAAATGAGTTGAAGAATGAAACGTCGAGTCATCGGCATATGAGTGATAGAGTTAATATGCAGAGGTAGAAGATCATTTAATGAAAAGCAGGATTAAGTAGGAGATAATACAGAAACCCTGAGAACCACCCACTATTTGACAGAAAAAGAGAATCACCCCATCAACATAACCGATATTGACGATTTTGGAAAGAAATAGACATAAGTAAGCAAATGAAGAAGGGAACCCAAAGAGGAGCTTGGAACAGTGATGCGATAGGAGCCATACCCGGCAATGGCTTTGGACTATTCAAGTGCCACAGCGCAAGTCTGCCCCGTAGTCCAAGGCGGAAAAAACCATAAATCTGTTAAATAGAAAGTATATCGCAGAGACCTCGAGCCCGAAAGCTGTACTGCAATCAGAAGAAGGGAATGAATTCCAATTGATCTAAAAGTTGATGATTGGTATAAGTGTCTTCAAAGATCTTAGATAGAATTAAAGTAAAGTTATAGGGCGATAGTTAGAAGGTCAGAGCTGCTTCCTTTTTTCCGAATAGGTCTGACATATGCACGTCTTCCAACATAGGGAAATGCCAATTAGCATCAGGATATAGTTGAACGAGGGCGGGGTCAGCATGGAAGCACACAACCTCAAAACTCGGGGAGGAAGCCATCCGGGCCACATGCATTCCTAAGTCATAATAGGAGCCTGAACCCGATCAATGTAACCACAGGTTACAAGCATAGGATACTGAGAGAGAAGGTGAGAAAGATAATGACAGAATCGATCCAGGTTGAGTTAGAGGAAAATAGGGACAGAGATTTTCCATTCAGTTGAGAGTTTGTACAACAGAACCATCAGAGAGAATAAGAGAGGAAAGGCATAATCACAGAAGTTGTTAGAAATGTTTTGGCAAGAGGCCAGAAAATTTGTCAGTAGGGAGCCAAGGAGTTCAGCGCACTTTCGTTTAATGAAAGTCCGCTCGCTCGTCGGGAGATACCATGCACATGTCTAGTGAATTAAAATTAGCAGAGGTAGGAAACGAGAATTTTTCATCATCCATACGCGCTCTCTAGCCTAATGACCAAAACAGCACGACCGAAACCTGGATTTGAAGAAAATATTTAGTTGAAGAAGGAGTGAACTTGCTCATTCCATCAACGATTACAGCTTCCCTCCTTCTTTACCGGCAAAAGCTGAAGCGTCTTCAGAGTCAAAGCATCACTTCCAATTAGTTAACGTAGATGCAAACTCAATTTCCCCCATTCCGGTCCGATCAAATGCCCGAAAAAACGCATAGGGGCAGATGGACTTGGAGAGGAAGCTATTAAAAATAGAGACTATAGTTTGTGTTATATTTACCAATATGAGTGAGTGTATTTATAGAAGAAGGACTAGGTGAAACATAGGTCAAGTTTGTTCAATAATTGATTGGGACGATCCGGAATGTGTGTGGATCATTAGTTGCTCCAGATCGTTGAGATACTAATGATTCGGTTTCCTCCCCACCTAAATCAGAATGAGAGGACCCCCATTCAGTTTTGACATTGAAATCCCCAAATAGAGGACCTCAGTAATTTGATGAGAAGATAACAGTTCGTGAGAAGTAGTAAGGTAATTCAAAAATAAGGCATGAAATCGTTCTGTTAGGAGGAACTGTAGGCATGAAGCACAAATATGTAGTAGAAGGAAGAAAATTTTTTTAACCACAAGGAAATCGAGTTAGGGAGATTCGATATTCTCGATGACGTGTTATATGGATGTTATGTTACAAGGCACATTCTCCACCCTTCAACGAAATTATTAAAATAAGTTATAGGTTGATATTAAACGAGTTAGAGCGATGGAATCTTAGCCATTGCGTCACAACCAAGAGCAAAAATTAGGTTAGGATTAGAGAGGTGTATTCCACGATGCAGAGTTAGGTGCATCCACTGATGTTGGTAAAGTTCAATAGAACCTCACTTTACAAAATCTTGCTATCATACACGCAACACAAAAAATACACCGAAGTTTGGGGGTATTAACAAAAAAAAAAAAAAGAAAACATAAAACAGACAAAACCAAAGGAAATGAGGGAAAAATTATCGCCACGCCTAAAGCTTAATTTAAAACTTGAAATTTTAAAGCCTATTACAGCTTTATTTTCTAAAACATGAATAATCCAGAAAGTTTTAAAACACTCGCGCACTCACACACACACTCACGAAATTGTGTACAAAAAAATAAAATAAAAGTTAAAATGATCAACTAAAAAAATGAAATGAAACTTAACGATCCTTAATAATGGCTATTTAAATCGGTAAATGTTAAGCTAAAACCCAAGTTGGAGAAAGCTAAAAATCAAAGTTAAATGATTTTCAGAAAAAAAAAAAACAAAAAAAAAAACCAAGTACTAATATATATATATTAATATAATATATAAAATATATATATATATATATTATATAATTATATATATTAATATATATAATATATATAATATATATATATATATATATATATATAAATATAATATATATATAGATATATATAATATATATATATATATATATATATATATATACGGTTATATATATAATATATATAATATAAAATATATATATATAATATATATTATATATATATATATATAAATATATATATATATATATATAATATTATAATATATCAAACTAGATTATTATTGAATTTAAAAGTTTCTCATAATTTTCACCCAAAAATAAGAAGTATCGCCAAGTATCGCCATCATTACCGTTACCATTACCCAAAGAAATGGCGATACGATACGATACCGATAACTATCGGTACATCCCTTAATATTATAATATATATATATATATATATATATAATATATAATATATATATATAAGTATAATATATATATATATATATATATATATATATATATATAATATAATTATATAAATATATATATATAATATATATTATATATATATATATATATATTTACCATAATACAATAGCTAATAACAATAATAATAAGATATATATAATTATAATTATATATTATATATATATAATATAATATATATATTATATATATAATATTATATATATATATATATATATATATATATATATATATATATATTAATATTAATAATAATATATATAAGTGCTCAATAATAGTTAGAAACATTCCTACAAACATTTTAAATATATTTACCGACTAGTTCGGTATTACAAAAACACCCATTTTCAAGGCTGAATGCATAATAATATAAACCAAATAAAAACAGTTTAAATGATCATAAAATAATAATAGAAGCTGCTGCTTCACTTTTTGGTAAAAAAAAATTAACTAAATATTAGAAGAAGTCAACCAAAAATAGAAATTTCCAACTTCAAAGATTTTAAGTTATAGAATGCAGATTTTCATATTAGGAGCATTCTGTTCCAAATATATAAAAATCCAAAAACTCCAAATCTTCAGCATTCCTTGGTCTAAAATTTTGAAATTTTATCCATAATATGATACATTAAACCTGAAGATGATTATAAATGGCCGAATAGGGTGGATGAAGGAGATCCTCTAAAGTTCTACTTGAAATACCCTTGTGTTAGCAACTTCGAGTGAGAGACATCTAATGGTCTTTCCTATTAGAAAGCATCACAGCTATCACATTTATATCAAATAAACATTGTAAAACACAAAGGAAACGCCAATTTTCTAACTTAAAGAATTTACCAATCCATATATTATTTTGAAATTATTAAAACTTAATTGTGGGAAAGAGTATTCAATAAATAGTTATTCCTTCTATATTTCGTAACTAATTTCTCCTAAACGGGTTAATTTCATATAAAGAATCTTTTTATTAGCAGAATTTATAGGTGGAGAAGGTTGAATTTGCTTTCATTAAGTTTTTAAATAATTTCAATTAAAAAGTTTGGAAATCATTTTCAAAAACTGCACTCAAAAAAGTCAATTCATTCTAAATTTTTAAATATGAAAAAATTTTGTATCCTCTATCAAAAACGCTTTTAATCAAATTTTACTTAAACATGAATGATAAATGATAATTTTTATTATCCGAATACAATTTCAAATACTGTTTTAAATATTATTCTCTCCATATAATTTTAACATCCAAGAATCCAGATTCTTTTCTGTTCAAACTGAAAGCTAATGTAGGATGCTTTGATTAAAATTCTGTTTAAACATATTAACATGTCAAGCATTTCTAAAGAATATTGAATCATCTATATCTTTTTATAAAATTTTATGTAAAATTAAATGGGCAATTAGCAATCCATAATTTTTCAAAGTTACACATGAAGATGTTAGGTTGGGCCCAATGGGCTTCCCATCGCAACTCCATCAATTTGTTGTTATTATTATTATTAAACATAAATATAATATCTTTAGTGGACATGAGAAGAATTCATACAAAAGCTTTTCAAAATCTAACCGTTAACAGTTATTAGTATCAAAAATTCTTTATAATATTCCAAAAGTTTCATTAGAGGTACATTGTGAAAAGATTGTATGTCAAAATTCTATGACAAATTATTGCTCGGAAATTTAACAATTCATCAAAAAAAAGTATCCTTAATCGAAAAATATCTTGTTAAGTTTACTATTCAAAATAGGAAATAAAATATTTTAAATTGTAATTCAATGTACCTTAATATATATAATATAATATATAAAATATTATATATTATATTATATATATATATAACACTATATATTAATATATAAATATATATATATATATAATAGATATATATAATATATATATATATATATATAAATATATATATATATATATATATATATAGGAAAATATACTACTATATATACAAAAATCCCAAAGTAGCCCTAGCCAAACTCAATTTCTTAACTCAAAAACAAATATTATTACCTTATTAGGCCCCATTTTCAAGGATTTTACTAGCCTACAATAAATTA
>JABUQX010021350.1:12500-17500 GCA_015478945.1 Trachelipus rathkii
TATTAATATAATTATATATTAAATAATAATATATATATATATATATATATTATTATATATATAGTATAATATATATATATATATATATATATATAATTAATTATAATTTGATTATATCTATATCGTATAAAAAGTCTAGCTTATATAAAATATTGACCGATACTCATAAATTTTTATATATTACTTACTCGTTTATACCTTTATATATTATTAATAGTAGTCATAGTAAATAATATATTTACTAGTATATGTAGGCAATATTGTTAACTTATATATATATCTATAATATATATATATAGATATATACTAATATTTAATATATATATAAGATAATAGTTTTAATTAATGATTTCCAAGACATAAACGTGGACCGAAGCCTTGTACATAATACTTTGTATAGTATATGTTATATGCTACGTACTAGAGTCAAATATTACAGTATATTTACATTATTATATTTATATTATATCATATATTTAATGACTTATAAAATTGCATTAGCAAAAAAAAATATTGAGCTTCTACTTATATTTCCGTTTGTTTTTTTAGGCAAACTGGATATCATTTGTATTTAACATTGCATCATATAAAATTAATTGTTTATGCTAATCAGTTGTAGCATATTATTGTTCACATTTCTCAAGTCTTTCCACAGGACAAATTTAATGAAACCAATTCGTTGAATTTATACAAATAGTCTATTAACTACTTTATAAGAAGTTATCCAGGAAACTCAAATATCTGACCCTAGGAGTCAGCTCGATAAATAAACTGAGCTCTAGGGTGGGTGGAGATTAACAGGAAGAATATCGCTGCCTCGGCGACTCGTGTTATAGCCATGCCGCAGCATTGTCTTAAATAATTGACCATCAAAAGTAGCCCTTATGAACCATGGACTCCACCCACCTCTCCCGGCATATTAATTCTCCTCACATAAATTTGTACAATGGTTAGACCGTATGGTGGCAAAATGATCTTCTCAAGCATTTTGTTGGGCGAGAACATTTCTTAGTGAGTTTACATGAATAGTTAAATAAAATGATGTCGAACACATTCTCTTATTTCTTGTGCAAATTTAATAATTTTAATTTAATAGTTTAATCTTAGAAGAGTTATACTGGATATTGTGGTTGGTCTAATTTATATAAAATTGAGGCTGTTATTTAATATATTTAATAATAATATGGGATTAATTATGGAATATACAGTTAATATTCCAAGTGATTATTATAAAAGTATATTTAATTATAAATAAAAAATTTACTAAAATTACTATATTATATCTGAGATGAAGTTGATTAAATATAGATTATATATGAATAATTTACACTCAAAATTATTAGATAAATATATTTATTTAGGTAATTATTGCAATTTGTGAGTATATTATAATTCATATTAATTATTAATATATAATATACTTTCAATTATTCTCTCATTTATTATTCTCTTTATTATATATCATATTATTGATTTCATTAATCTTATAATATATTATTATTATTATTATCATTATTATAATTTATATATCATATTTATTATTATTTATGTATTAATTTAAATTTATATATATTTATTAGGAATATATAAAAATAATTTATATAAAAATATATTAAATAATTTATATTAATATATATACCTATAATTATTATTTCATTTTGATTTGCTCCTAATCTTAAGAGATATATATTTGACCACAGATTCCGCACTTGTAGATTTAATATATCTATTGTTATATATTAATATTATATATATATATTATATATATAATTTATTATATATATATTATATATTTATATATCTATTAATTATATTTATTTTATATATATATATATATTATTATATATATATTCACTTATTCTTATTAATATATTGTATATAATATTAATAATTACTTATATTATATTTATTTATATATATTATTATTATATATTATTATATTATATTATTATTTTATTATTAAATATATTAATATATATATTATTATTTATATTATATAATTATTATTATATAATAATTTATTATTATATTTATATTTATTATTATAATTAAATTATATTATTATTATTATAATTATTATTATTATTTATTATTATTAATAAAAATATACTATATATATTAATATCATTAAATATTATGATATATTATATCATTGTGATTTATTATATAATAAATTTTATTATATTATAATATTTATATTTATAATTATAAAATGAGTTTTTAATACTACCTAAGTATTTATTATGTAATATAATATATTTATAATATATTATTAATAATAATAATATTAATTTATTAAGATGTAATATTTCTCATAGTTATATTTTATATATAATAGCTTATAACGTCAAATATATCATCTTCATATAGTATCATAGATTAATTATTTTGTAATCCTCTATCTTTCCTCTCTTTACAATGAGTTATCGAGAGAGAGAGATTAAATTGGGTCCTGTGGTGGGGGGGTGGCAATGGGGGGAGACTAAATTGAGAGCGTTTTGAAAGGGGGAGGGTTGAACAGGGGCCCATCCGGTAATTGATTTTCATGTTTTTGTTATTTTAAACTCTTAAGAATACATTCATAACGAACAGCATTTGCATACAGAATGATATATATATATATATATATTATAATATATATATTATATATATATATATATATATATATATATATATATATATATATATATAATATATATATAATATATATATATATAATATATAATATATATATATATATATATATATATAATATATAT
This sequence comes from Trachelipus rathkii, assembly GCA_015478945.1. Lineage (NCBI taxonomy): Eukaryota > Metazoa > Arthropoda > Malacostraca > Isopoda > Trachelipodidae > Trachelipus > Trachelipus rathkii. The sequence goes on from JABUQX010021350.1 coordinate 15,260, forward strand.
ATATGTATATATATATATATATATAATATATTATATTATATATATTATATATTATATTATTATAATATAATATATATATTATATATATATATATTCTATATATTATATATAATATATATCTACTATTTTATTTATTGATATATTATAATATATTATATCTATTAGGTATAACTATATGGATATATATTATTTATATAATATATATTACTATTAAATATATATTATTATAACTTACCTTCTAAGTTATTTCAGGGTAATACATATGGTCATATCATACCTATATATATATATTATATTATATATTATATTTTACTATATTAATATATATATATTTTTTATAATATATATTTATATTATATGCTATTACGTATATTATATCTATTCCCTATATATATTATATACATATATATATATATATATGTATATATGATATATATATATATATATATATTATAACTATTATATATTAGGGACCGAACGGGCGGGAATTTTGCCGGGCCGGGGCCGGGGCCGGGGTTGGCTAAAATTAGAAATGCAAGTCAAAAACACTGAAAGTCTAAAATTAGGATAAAATTAAATATAATCTTCAATTAAATAATTACTTTTAATCTATAAAAAGGAAAAAATTTAGGTACTTGAGACCACTAAGAATTTTCGAAGAAATTTTAGAAATAATTGATTTTCTAGAAGAATTAGTTGTATTAAATATATATATATATATATATATATATATATATATATATATATATATCTATATTATATATATATATATATTATATAATATATAATATATATATCATATATATATAATATTATATATATATATTATATATATATATATATTATATATATTAATTCATTAAATATAATATTTTTAAAAGAGATTTCGGAAAATATTTGATTTCTTGAAGATATTTTACTTTTAAATAAATAAATATCATTAATATTTAACAATTATATTTATTTCCTTTTTCCGAATTCTTGATATATCATTTCGAATATTTTTAATGTATAAACAAACTTTGTAAAATTAAGAAGCATATTTGCCCCAAAATCTTGGTAAGTATAGTAAATATAAAATAAAAATGATTAACTTTTAGGTATATTTATATATTTTGCATCAATTTATAACAATGGAGTAATGGATTATTATAATATTTATTTTTATTATTGTTTCGATTTACCCTTTATTAGTGTAATATTTACAGTTACCCGGTAAAAAACCCGGTTTTGCCCTGATTTTTGGCCGGGCGGGGCCCCCGTCGGTTTTCCTTAATATAATTTCGATGTATACTTATATATAGCCGTATATATTACTATATCACTATACTTTATACTATACTATACTTATATATATTATTATATATATATACTTTTATATCATAATATATAATATATATACTATATATATATTATATTATCTATATCTATATATATATTTATATATTATATATATATCTTATACTATATACATATATATATATATATATATTCTACTTTTTGAAATATATCTATATAAATATTATATATATATATATATATATATATATATATATTAGAGGTGGAACGAATATGAATTTTTTATATTCGCGAATACGAATACGAATATTATTAAACCCATTTTTCTTATTCTATATTCAATATATATATATATATATATATATATATATATATATATATTATATGTGTATAAATATATATATATATATATATATTTATATATATATATTATACTATATAGTATTTAGTTTATTGCACACATCTTATATGTGTGAAAATGGAAGGTCGTCTAATACAATCATCTCTGCTATTTTGGTATCTACTCTTATAGTTTTTACATCGTTGGCATTCCATATTTTGTTTTTCTCGAAGCATATTTCGAGAGTTGCTTGCTTTGCTTTTACAAGAGGCGTTGGTGATGCCTTCCGCTTTCGATTTTCCTTTTTTTAATCCTTCTTTTCAAACATTCGTTTGAACTCTTCAATATGTTTAATTTTTAGATGGTTTCTAAGACTTGATGTAACTCCCCCTTTTCGGGAATAATTCATGCTACAAAGTTTGCACTTAGCCATTTCATCGGATATGACATCGAAATAATCACAGACCAAACTATGACTGTTTGCCATTATTAAATTATTTAGTTCTTGATAGTGCGCAACCGTTAATAATCTTCTCCGATTACCTTCCCTACACTAAAGCCTTATATAACAAAATGTCTTAATTTGGGGATTTAATCTGACG
>JABUQX010021350.1:25000-30000 GCA_015478945.1 Trachelipus rathkii
GGGGGGTACTGCTGTGGTTATATTGCTTACATTATGTGTTTACTCTCTTTTTAAAATCAAATTGCGTGTAATAATTAGAGAGATTGTGGTTATAAAAATATTGTTAAAAAAGTAATATCTTAATTGAAAGTTAAAAATGTTTACTCGTAATAAACTATAGATTTTAAGAGGTATTTTAAGAAAGAATATATATATATATATATATTAATATATATATATATGATAATATATATTATATATATATATATATATAATATATATATATATATATATATATATATATATATATATATATATATATATATATATATATATATTAATTATTAACATTCATTCAAAATTACTTTTGAAGTAACTCTTGTTTGTTAAGACAGGTTTTAGGTCACATTTACAGGTCCTCTTAAACCGATCTCGTTCCTTGGATTCCTCTATCGATGTCTGTTTGTACGAATCTTTTTAAGAAAAGAAGGAGAAAGATGAAATAAAATAGCATAAAATACGTAGAACACTGACGTACAGAACAGCTCCCTAGGGAGAATCATGAACGAGTGCCCGGAGACACGACGACCAAGTCTTTGACTGAGGAAGACGCGAAGTGTGTGTGGTTAAGGAGCCCTCTGGTGGCTCCGCGTGAAACTTATAAATGATAGTAATTTTAGGTGTTAAAAAGAGGCGGCCGTTTCATTTATTTTCGAATATATTTCTTTAAATTTTATCTCTGTGGTTAAAAACAAATGTTTTTTTTTACTGGATTGGGGTGGGGTTTGGATAGTGTCAATAGGGGGGAAAGGGTGGGGTCGTGTCATTGTGTTATTCTTTTATATTTGTGTTATTCTTTTATATTCTTTTAAATGTTGATGAATTTAATTTCCTAGTAATTAAATACATTTTACCCCTACAGTTTGTATTGTATTTACTTTAGGATGCAGTAGTTGATTTTATGTTGTTAGGTTAGGTTAGGTTAGGTTAGGTTAATTTGGTTAGGTTAGGTTAGGTTAGGTTAGGTTAGGTTAGGTTAGGTTAGGTAAGGTTAGGTTAGGTAAGGTGCCAATCCAAATGAAGTGGTCCAACGCTGGTGGTTCGACCATCTCCAAAGTAATATAAATAATTTATATTTTGCTTACTGTTACGTCAACAGTATATGTTGGCAGTTTTATTCAACAACAAATTTTTTTTATTATTATTTAAAACTGGTTTGAACAGTGTGTCCAATTTTGTACCATTGGGTAGATTTAATTTTTTTGTTTATGTGTGTGTGTGTGGAGAGAGAGAGAGAGAGAGAGAGAGAGAGAGAGAGAGAGAGAGAGAGAGAGAGAGAGAGAGAAAGAGAAGAGAGAGAAAAAATGCGTCCGTTCACCAGAGAAAAAAAAAAGAAGAGAAGATGACTAATAAAAAACAAATAAAAAAGGGGGGGGCATGAGAAAGGGAGAGAGAGAGAGAGAGAGAGAGAGAGAGAGAGAGAGAGAGAGAGGTTAGATTTAACTTCGTTATTTCAGCTCTGGTAATTCCTAGGACAAATTTCTTAAGTATGTGATGTTAAGCACATTGTAAAGTACAATATGCGTATTTAAATTTTGCATCTGAAATAATTTTTCAACATAAATTATTATGTAAAAATCTGGTATCAAAATCCCTGGAAATGTCATTTTTGGCGTGATCTTTAGAGGAAAATTAATTTATTCAAAGTTTGAAATTTTATGGGAAGTTACACATATACGGATATAACAATGGTTTAATTGTTTTTAAAATTAACTTTTAAATCTTGTATTCTTTCCTTTCAACAGGGTGTTCAAAATATTGAGTTGGGGACTCGAGTGGTTTAAATTCATTGTTATTTTAATAATATAGAACGTTAGACTAATTGCTTGTACTAATACATATTTTCTGTGCAATTATAATATTAGATAAACTATAAAATATAAACCACAATCACATGGTTACCTGGTTCTACTGAAAAATGTGCTTATAAAAGTTAGCATTTCAGGGAAGATTTCGATTTCAGAAGGGAAATTTTTAGGGAAATTTAGCAAAATGAAATTTTATCATAATTTCATTAATTTTAACCGAATATATATGAAATAAAAGGTAAAAGATATTATTTGGAGAGCTCTAAAACTTCAACTTCAGGCTTTTTCTGAGTCTCTAACCACTTGTTTTTTTAATGCCAAATGAGTGCCAAACTTTGAGTACCAACTGCCAATATATATAAAAAAAAATATTCTACCACAGAGATGTGCTCTAAGTAAAAATATTGTTTTTGTCCCTCTTGTAAGCAGCATCAAAATGAGAGAAAAATTATTGGTTTGTTTGTTTATGTAAATTTTTTTCTGAAAAAGTTGAAAAAAATATGAACATTTTTTGATTGTTTTCAGAAATGAATTCTCCAAAAACAAACAAATCAAAAACTTTCTCCCTTTCGTTAATGCTCAGAAGAGAGAAACAACTAATAATTTTACTCAGAACAACACATATTTGTGTGGAAGAATTTTTTTGTATATATTGGCAGTTGGCACCCAAAATTTGCAACTCAATTGGCACTAGAGAACAAACAGTTACAGACAAAAACGTTCGAAGTTGAAGTTTTAGAACTCATCCAGCAATGCATTTTACATTTTATTTCATATAGATGGATTAAAGTCAATGAAATTATCTACAAATTTCTCTTTTCCCTTTCGTAAAATTCCCCTCTAAATTTACCTTACCAAGTCGAAACCTTTCAAGTAAGGCTAAATTTTCTTAGCACATTTTTCATACCTAGTTAATTAAGCCTAAGTCTTTGATGTGTCATTTTAGCGACAAGGGATGAGAAACATGCGTAAAATAATATACTTCATTTATTTAACTAATAAGCTAGTAAATTATTTTCACTTTAACAAATTACAATTTACTAATCTCCACATATCATTAACAACTAAAGGAGTACGCATGCAAGGTGCGCGGCGTTCGATCCCTAGGTAGAAATTACCTAGAAAAATTCCCCTCTTTGAATAGGTGGCTATGCACGTGAGGCGTGAACTTTTTAATTAAAAAAAAAAAAAAAAAATCACTTTAACAAATTACAATTTACTAATCTCCACATATCATTAACAACTAAAAGTGTGTACTAGACAAGCACTGGTGCTGGTCTAAGACTATATATAACTCCATCTTCACTCTGTCATTATAAACTAAAAGATAAAAATGTTGTACTAGTACTGATACTGTCCCAACCCTCACCCAACACAATTAACAACAACTAAAAGTTTGGTACTAGTACTGATAATGGTACTGGTCCAAAGTTATGATAACTCCACGTCCATCTCTTAACCAGCTTCCATTTCTTTCGCTGATTGAGTGTGAGGGACCGGGGGGTGACTGGAAATTTTGTCCTTCATAAAAATGTCAATTTATGGACGAATCAAACGGCGAAAAAGGAAGAGAGAGAAACGAGGGGAAAAAAAGATTCAAAATTCACGTACGGAAACGTTGAACGTGACAAGTTAGGCCCTTTTCCCATGGGAAAAAAAAACTTTTCCTAAGTTATACGTCTCTCCCCCCCCCATCCCTTCTCATCCCTCCCTTCCAGTTCCCCGCCTTACCCCCCCCCCACTTATTCTTTCTTTATTCCCTATTTCTCTTTGATTTATTATTTCTCTTGCTTATTATTTTTCATTTTTCATCTTTTATTAATTTTTAATCTGGCAATATATTTTTTTAGTTCCCTTTTAGATACTTTTTTAGTTACTTTTTAGCTATTTTTTTAGTTTCTTTTTAGATACTTTTTTTTAGTTACTTTCTTCTTTAACTCTCGTTTATATTATATTACTCATTTCCTTAAAATTTTGATTTAATGTTTATTATTCAATTTTCTAAAATTTGATTTAATCGTGCTCTTGATTTTTTAACTAATTCAGAATATTATAGTATATATATATATATATATATACTATATATATATATAATATACTATATTATAAATATTATATATATATAATATATATATATATATATATACTATATATATATATATATATGTATATATATATATTGAAGTATAGTTGCTTGGCATAATAGTATTTTTTTCTTAAGTTGCAAGAAAGCTTTCCTTGTTCCCTTTATCTATAACAGAGATAAAAACTGAGAAAAAGTGTTTCCTCTAATGCAACACTTGTTAAAGTGGTTGCAAATATTCGATGTTCTGACGAACTTTTCAAAAACCACTTTTTTACTTATTATTGATTATTATTATTATTTATTAATTATTATTATTATTATTATTATTAATTATATATTATTATTATTATTATTATTAATTATTATTATAAATGATTATTATTAATTATTATTCATTATTATTATTATTATTATTATTAATTATTAATTATTATATTAATATTAATTATTATATTATTATTATTATTATTATTATCTATTATTATCATTATTATTATTATTATTATTACTTATTGTTATTATGGGAATTTTTTGGGGGGGGGGGTGTTTGGGTAGGTGACCTATAGCTTTTAATCTGAATAATTCATAAGCCTGATAGTGAAATTTTAATTTGAGCAAAAAGTTTTGTAACTTCAAAAAATTAAAAAAAAAAAATTTGAACTTTTGATTTCTGAAAATTTAATCAAAATTGGTGGATATTCATAAGAAAAAAATAGCTAATGTACGGCGTTTTCAGATAAGAAAAATGGGTGCGGTTCTACTTTTTTGTCTGACACGTATTCATAGTAGAGATGGGCAATGTCGTTGACCACTCCGAACGACTCAATAATAGAGAGAGAGATGGGCAATGTCGTTCACCACTCCGAACTGGCCCTCAATAATAGAGAGAATGGGCATTGTCGTTCACCACTCGAACGGCTCAATAATAGAGAAGATGGGCAATGTCGTTCACCACTCCATAACGAACTCATCACAAAACATTTTAAAAAAAAATGAGACTAATTCTTTATGTTCTTTTATTTTCGAAAGCTCTACTTTGAAAACAAAGCAAAAAAAATATCAATGTC
>JABUQX010021350.1:42500-45000 GCA_015478945.1 Trachelipus rathkii
TTTAGATGCTTTGCACCTTCTTAGTATACTATTCATCTCGTCTATCTACTTCGACCATTCCTTCCGGCTAGATACGTGATGGGATTCCAGTCTTTGCCCGAAAAAATGAGGCTCCATTTCAAAGCCTCAAACTATCGGTCCTATCCTTTAACCTCAATTCCTTTTATCTTATTTCTGATCTCTAGCAAAGATTTGGAAACATCTCAATTCTTTCAATCTTGTCTCTGGTCTCTAGCATAGATTTTCCGAAATCAAATATTCCTAACTGACTGTGATGGATTCAGTAATGTGCCGAAAAATAAGAGGCTCCCTTTTAAACCTCAAACTATCGGTCCCTATCCTTTATACCTCTGTCCTAAAGTTTTCGATTCTATTCTTAGAGGAAGATTTGGAAACAATCTTCATTCTTCAAATCTTTATGCTCTGAGTGCAGAATAGCTTTCCGTATGAAATATTTCTACTGACTGTGATGGGAATTCAGTATGTGGCCGAAAAAAAGAGGCTCCCCCTTTCAAAGCCTGCAAAACTATCGTAAGATATCCCTATAAAACCACTACTTGTTTTAAAAATTTGAAATCTATTCTTAGCAGGAAGATTCGGAAACAATCTCAATTATTCTTTATCGTATCTCTGATGCCAGAATACTTTACGTATGAAACATTCTACTGACGATCTTCTTTCTCTTCTCTCTGATTACTGATAAGGCGGCTTTCGCTTCTGTGAATCTTTTGCCCTTCGTTAGATATATCGAAGCCTTCGATAGATGTTTTCGAAACAAAGCATTGGATCATAGACTTCCCTTCTTCGGTACTTCCTTCTCTCTCTGTGACCTATCCTGATTTTCTCTCTGGTAGTTTTATACAAGCAGCTGCTATAGATGGCCTCATTCATCTTTAAATCTATGAGTTAATAGTAATGCGTTCCTCAGGGTTCTGTTCTTTTTCCAATTCTCTTTCTACTTTCCATTAATGACTTTCTCCTCATAATTTATCAACTCCTATGCCGACGACTCCATCCTTCATTACTCATTTCATTTTAAAAGGTGTCCCACTCAGCAAATAAGGGGGGGGGTGACGAGTCAAGCAATTAACACCCGATCTTGATGCAATTAACATCGACATAATCTTCCACAACGACTATAACATCTCCGAAAAAGCACACAACAAAAACATTGGGACTGGTTACCCTAAAATTCATATCTTATTAAACTCTCTACAGTTTCTTTCTGCCGTTGAATTGCTGCTCACTCTCTTTATACATCGTTAATAAACCGACCTGCCCTTGTGAACTCTCTCTCATCTCTCCTCTCTCTCTCTCTCTCTCCTCTCTCTCTCTTTCTCTCTAGATGTTATTTCTGATCTCTCTCTCTCTCACATCTCTCCTCTCTCTTCTCTCTCTCTCTCTCTTCTCTTCTCTCTCTCTCTCTCCTCTCTCTCTCTCACCACAAAGTACTTGCTTTTGTAAACTCTCCAGTCGCATACCTCCTCCATTGAAAAGGGCTAAGTACGACAAGCTTTGCTAAACAATCTCAATCAATTGTCTTTGTCCAATCTCTCTGACCCACTAACCGAATGCTCAATCTCCACAATACTCAAACAGTAAATTCTGGAACACTTTTTTTTTATTCCATCTTCTCCACTGTCTTTGACTTGCAAGTTTTCAAGCGTCGTTTATCAGGTTATGTCAACCTCTGATTGCTACATTGCAATAATTATTCTCCTCAACTTGTTGTTCAATTATAAGCCCTCTGGACCTTTTCCCACATATATATATATAATATATATATATATATATATATATATATATATATATATAATAATAATATATATATTAAGTATATACATAGTATATCAATATAGAATATATATATATATATATATATATTGTTGAATTATGGAAATGTAAATTCTTTACCATTTCCTGACATTTTCATTCAATATTAAATTCTATTGGTAAAATACTTTAATGCGTCAAATTTGATGTATTATGATATATATATATATATATATATTATATCATAAATTATATAATTATATACTATTATATTATATATATTATATATATATATATATATATATATATATATATATATATATATAATATATATATATATATATATATATATATATATATACAGGGGTTTACGAAATAGGGGGAAAAATTTGGAGGATATTTTCTTTGTACCATAATAAGTGTTTTGTCTTAAATAAAGTTTACCTGTAAAGTTCCTCATTTAATAGGTAAATGAGTTAGGAAGGTGTAGATATAATGATGTGAATATTAGGTTATTATTATATTATTATTAAATTATTATTATTATTATTATTATTATTATTATTATTATTATTATATTATTATTATTATTATTAAATTATTATATTATATTATTATTATTATTATTATTATTATTAATTATATTATTATTATTCTTATATTATTATTAATTATTATCATTATTATTATTATTATTTTATTATCATATTATTATTATATTATTTAT
>JABUQX010021350.1:57500-60000 GCA_015478945.1 Trachelipus rathkii
TTTTTTTGTGGTTTATTTGAATTTAAATTTTATTTTAAGTGATTTACAATCCAAATTAAAAAAAAAAAATAAATAAAATGCTAAATTTGGCACTTATTTTTGCACCCTTTGTATTTTTCAAATTTTTTTTTAGGTTAAGTTGCAAGAAATGAACTAACTTTAGCATTTTCCAAATTCTTTTATATTGAGAATCATTTAAAATAAACCTCAAAAATTTAATGAGAGAGAGAGAGAGAGAGAGAGAGAGAGAGAGGAGAAGAGAGGAGAGATTTGAGCAGAAGAGAGAGGAGAGAGAGAGAGAGAGAGAGAGAGAGAGAGAGAGAGAGAGAGAGAGAGAGAAAGAATATTAAAATATTGACCCTAGTGGTACGCTGAAATATGAGGATATTTCAAGAATATCTTGCTCTCATTAAAGGAATAATTTATTTATTTAATTTAAATACAGAATAATTTAACTTTTATAAAGCTCTTACTTCATGGGCACTGCCCTGTTATAGGGGGAAAGCGATTTAGAAAGATGCTTCGGAATTTATAAAACTCATTTTCCTAATTAAAATATATATAATTATACTGGTAAGTACTAGTAATATTTTCCTATGAGAATATAAAATTTATTTTTGATCTCACGATAAAAGTTTAAATGATTTAAAAAGAAAAGTGAACAAACGATTAAATTATTTATAAAAACAAAACAAAAAATCTTTACCAGGAGCAATGTACAAGCATTTCGTCCCTTAAAAGTTGCCAAGTAATAATTTATGTAATTGCAAATGATTAATTTATGTTTCGTAAAAATAAAATTAAAATGATAATTTAAGGATACCCTAAGTTGCCGACTGGTTTAAAATTTGGAAGGGGAGTCGTGCACCTCTTATCATCCCCTCCCACTTCCCCATATTCTTCGGTCTCCTGTTCCATGAACTTTCGAGAAATCAGAATTCTGAAATCCAGTAACGCCGAAGCTTTCCCCAAGAGAATCGATTGCCCTGCTATCTAGACACACTGAACATTGTTTAGTTTAAATTTGTAAAGTATAAAAATGTTTTTTTTTTATATACTATGGATAGAGTTTACTCTACATTATAAATCTACAAATTTCTATTGATATTTACAAACATACAATAAGTTGCTTTAAAACTAATTTTGAACTGTAAACTCGGTGAAGTTTAAAAAGATAATTAAGGCGTACTTTTTAATGATTTTCATATTTATTCATGTTATGAATGAAATATAAAATTTGTTCTTTCAATTTCTTTTCTTGGTAATAAAATGTGAAGGATTTTCTGTTAATCGTCAATTATTGATAGAGGTCACGCATGTATACGCAACAGTCAATATATAATTACTTGTACAAACATTATAAATGGTCTGTACATAAATAAAGAGACCTACAATTCGTGCATATAAAGACACAAGCAAAAATATGTTGGATCTTTTCTGTTCACGTACCCAGGGAAAAATGGGTTTAGGATGATTTTTTCTGCGATTTCTGTTTCAAAAGATTTTTAGATAATTTTAGATAGAAACTTTTTTTTGGCAATATTGGGTATTTTTGAGAATTTTTGGCCTTTTTTTTTATTTATTTTGGCTAACAAAATCTAACGAAACTTAACAACCTAGATATAACCTAATCAGTTTATCCTAACCTAACTTAACCTAACCTAACCTAACCTAACCTAACCTAACCTAACCTAACCTAACCTAACCTAACCTAACCTAACCTAACCTAATGTTAACTACCTAGCGAAACCTAACCTAACTTTTCCTAGCCTAGCCTAACTTATCCTATCCTAGCTTAACTTTTCAAAATAAATAAATGGACAAAAATTAACCAAAGATACCTAAAAATATTCGCCCCCCCCAAAAAAAAAGAAAAAAAAAGTGCCAAAATTTTTCCCATCGAAAATTTTCTACAAATTGAAACATGTAGAAATCGAAAAAAAATCGTCCTAAATTTATATTTTCACAGGGTAGGTGGAACAGAAAAGGTCTAATATTCGAATAAAAATAAATTTGTTTTGGCAATTTAGTAATTTTGGGTATTTTTGAGAATTTTTGGCATTATTTTTTTTTTTTTGGCTAACGAAATCTAACTAAACTTAATTAAACCTGAATTAACCTAATCAGTTTATCCTAACCTAACCCAACCTAACATAACCTAATGTTAACTACCTAGCGAAACCTAACCTAACTTATCCTATCCTATCCTATCCTAGTCTATATATATATATATATATATATTATATATATATATATATATATATATTATATCTATATATATATATATATATATATATATATATATATATATATATTATATATTAATATATAATATGATAAATATTGTATAAAAAGTATTGAGATAAAACTCTTAATTGGTAAAGAATAGATGTACGATTATATAAAGAAAAGAATAAGACAAAATCAGACACGTACTAGGCAACTAAACAATTCTGGCAACTATATTATTCCCATGATAACAATATTTATATATAACAAC
>JABUQX010021350.1:75000-77228 GCA_015478945.1 Trachelipus rathkii
AATTATAGTCGTAATTATAATAATAGAAATTACAGTAACTATGATAGGGACGATTTTTATAATAATAATTACTATGGTAACGAAAATATTAATTGTGACAATAATAGTTATGATAACAATGCACGTGTTGGTTGTAGTAGTTACTATAATAGTGATAGGAATGTAAATTACATTAATAGATTTAAGTGGAGTAGGAATATGACTTGTAAGAATGATCAAGGGCAGGGGGGGATTCCTAGTGAGTCACCCTCTCCCCTACAGAAGTCGCTCGTCACTGAGTCGGTAGGAGTAGAGTCATCTTCAACTTTAAATTGTAACTCAACGCATGATGAGGTTAATAACAATAATAGCAATAATAATAATAATGATTGTAGAACTAGGAATGATAGTCATAGTGATGGCAATAACGGTTTTGTAAATTCTTATAATTGTATTGAAAATAATAACACTGTGACTTTTGAAAACAATAGCTTTGTGAATGAGTCGCTGCCTCCCCCGGCGGAGTCAACCTATCCCCCTACCCCAGTCACTGGGGAGAAGACGGGAATGGAGGCGATTCTGACTTGTGAATCTATACTTATTAGATAAAAATACATGATAAAATGAATTTGTAAATTAATTGAAAGAGGGCGAAATTCCACATTTCTGAAGATGAAGACTTGTATAATTTTAGGGAAAGAGGGAGGTTCTTATTTCTCCGATAAGCATGAGAATCCTTAATTTTAAGATAATATAATGCATGTCGACTTGTCTGATAAATGCTGTGGTGGAATCTTCTTGGCAACTCAAACTAAAATCGGTTGACGAGCTGTTAAAGTAGTAGTTTTTGATAAATTGTATTACATATTTCGGACGCAACTAACAATGAGACTTATTTACTAGACTGTGGGAGTTGCCTACGCGCATCGACCTGTCATCTTTTAAATTTGCAGTTTGAAAATTGGATAAGGAGGAGGCCCAGATTGGAAGTGCCAGGGCCGCGAACAGGAAGAGCTGTATCCATATCTAATAAAAAAGAAAAAATAAATTAAGTATACCTAAAATTGACTTGGGGTTAGGCAGACCTTATATGACTTGCATGCCTACGCTTCAGATATTAAGTTCAACGTCCTAGGTTATGCCTTTTCTCAAAAAACACGGGTTCAACTATTGACTTTAAATACCACTACTTATTTGATCCGACCACGGTATCGAAACGTAAGTATTTCTCTAATGGAATGAAGCTTTCTTATTTTTTCCAAAACATGTTCAGAAGTTCTATCTTCCCTTTGACCGCTGTCTCTGTGAATATACGCTTTGTGATATGAATTAGATTAACGACATTTAATTTAAGATATACCTATGTCTTGTTCTTAAGAACCCTAATAAGCATCCTAATTTAAATTAAAGATGATCAGCTCAAAAGAATGGCGCTTATCTGTTAGCTAAGTACAGGAAGAAGGGAGGCGTGGCTTATTTTGACAGCTGTGAAAGAACAACTTCGTCGCTCAGTCCACAACCTTGATAGTATAAAAACTATGGGAAGGGGGACGGGGGGTAGTAAGGATTGGTACTATTGGGAGGGGGTTGAAGGGTGAAGATTGCCACTGTGATGAGGGGGAGGGGAATAGAAGAAGAGTGGCCCTTTAAAAAAGAAGAGAGTCCATCTATTAAAGCGAGTTAGCGGAAAACTACCCATACCATGTGAATGTTGATGGCTCGCCGATACATTGAGGAGTAGAAGCATAGCTCCTCATCTTTTTGAGAAAGCAAGGGGAGGAAATCAATAAATTATTGGGCGCGGGGGTCATTTCGCGGGGGAAGAAGCATATTGGGTTCCGCCAACTAGTTTTTTTTTCTTGCCAAATGTCGGACCGGCAGAGTTCGTTAGTTGTTGACTTAAAGGTTATTGAACCAAAGAATCCACGCTCTGACAATTTTACTCTGCCTAAGAATTAAAGAGTGATCTTACTTGGGCATATGCAACATGGCAAGTTGATCAACACGGCTAGACGTTCGCAAGCTTTACTATAACGTGCCGATCAGCGAGGAAACAAAGAAAATATTCACCATTTTAAGGCTAAACTTAAAACACAGTTTCAACTATTTAATACAAGGACATAAGTGTTCTTCTAGTGCCTCCAGCGCTTCATCGTCAAACTCTTGGCTTGGAGATTTAAGGACATGTTTCTTGTTAACTTATTTTAGAAATGACAGTTATTTAATATGCCAGTTCGACTCCATTTGAA
>JABUQX010021351.1:0-13810 GCA_015478945.1 Trachelipus rathkii
CAAGAGGTCATTATTACAAATCACTATTTAAATATTAATGTATATATTATTTTATATATATTATGATATATATATTTATTATATTATATTTATATATATATATATATAGTGATATATATTTTAATATTTATTCTATCATATATATATATATATATATATATATTAGTATTAATATTAGTATATATACCCTATAACCCTTGAATATATTTTCCAAATACTGCAGGATAGGTATACTATTATATATTATACATGATATATATATATATTTATACCTATAAATATTTATATATATATATAATATATATATCTATATCTATATATATACCTTTTATTAATATATATATATACTACTATTATCTTAAATAAATATTATATATATATATATATATATATATATATTTATATATATTATATATTTATTATATTATAGTTATTATTATTATGAGTTAATTCTATATTATAATAATTACTACCCCTATACATAATATATATATATATAATCTTATATATATATATATATTATATATTTATATTATATATTATTATATATCTATAATATTATATATACTATATATATATATATATAATATATAGTAATTATATTGTAAATATTTGATATTTGAATAATGATTCATCTAAGGTCTTTCGATTAAAAGCCCGATCCCCAGTTTAAGTTTATTGAAGAGCGAAGAAGTAGAAGGGAGAAGGAAAGAGAGAAATTTATTACATTATATATACAAATTACATGTTCAAGTTTTAAATTTATTGAGAGCGGCTACGTTGTGTAATAGATAGTGATATGTTGCTAATGTTTAATCATTGCCCAGGAATACATGACGCTGAGAGAAATACAGGAATATTGTTATTAATGTATTTAATGATTTGATGCATAGAATAAATAATGACCTCCCACATTATACCACTGAAGATGTTGAGAGATACATATTAACCTGCACAATTGTATGTGTCGAATTTAGAAAAGTTGTTGCTTTTCTATGGGGAAAGACGTAGTTGCGTATAGGTGGAAGTTGTTTGTAAAAGACGTTCGCGAAGATCAATATCTGATGAAACGAGGTTGCATAAAGACCGGGAAATATTTCTTAACCGTTTGTCTTTGGTTCTCACTTACATCTATAAATCGCTTTATATATAACTTTTCTTGGTTTCTTCTTGAAAGCGGCACAAACTCACATTGTTATAAGGATTAAATATTATTAAAAAATGGAACAATCCTTTCAGAACAATTGTTCTGTTGTGCACAAAAAAAAAATAATATTGAATAGCAACCAGTTTCAACCACAATGTATAAGCTTTATTCTGATCATCGGTTTCGAAGTAACATTTTTTAGGTGTTGATTTTTCCCAGGGCTGATTTGTCGATCTTTATAGATTAATAAATGAATTATAAATACTAATGAAGAATGAAATATTTTAATTATTAACTAGTATGTACGTGTATTTTAATTCTATATTTTATCACTATTCGTGCGGCGCGGGGGCAACCACTGCGACATTGATAATTAATGATAAATGGAAGGTCGGCGAAAACCAAGAGACTTGTAATCACTTAAATAACAAACTAAATATATTTTGAGTTCTTTCAAGGGAAAATCCAAGCCGCTTGTCTTTGAGGAACTTTCCTCACACCATCCCATGTTTTCGGATGTTCTTCTTTATTATACACCGGGTTTTATCTAAGTTTTGTCACAATAATGTTTACAGACTTTTCTGTTTGGATCAATAAATTGATTGGTATCGAGCTTATTGCATCCCCTTTTTTAGCATCACGGATGCGTAACCGTTAGTTGAACATTAATTAAGCTTTATATAACTCTACATACAACTGCTCAATATGGGCGAGTTTTTGGGTGGTGTTTTTATTATTAATACCACTTGATGCGGTTCTACAATCGTTTTGATATAAATATACTATACTCAATAAGTAAACTTAAAAGATATGTTTCTAAAATGGTGCGAAGTGTTTCAATATTTTTGTTTAGGCAGAAAAATAGCAAATGATATTTAGACTGTTTATAGTGTAAGAGGGTTCTTCATCCCACAAGGGTCTCCGGATCCTATATGTTTTTCACTGTTAGTTGATGTCGGTGTTGACTAGTATGGGGTGTGTGTATTTGTATAATATATGAGTGTATTGGTGTGTCATATTCGAGGTAGGGTGTATAGAGATTCCAGTATACTTGTGAATTGATAAATGGGATCAGCAGGCCTGTTGTTTAATTGAATTTAATGCTGGAAGTAAAGAATCAAATAAAATTCAAAAATAATATATTTTATTGAAGACTACTGTTTTGTAGATGACTCTTCAGAGATACGAAAGCTTATCTTCCATGCAGACCGCTCAAGTTGCGTACAGGGCAATCTTACTGGTTTAATGTTGTTGATCTCTTCATATGGCTCCTGAAATTCTCTGAATTAAGATTTTTCTATAGGCAATTACAGCGAGAGCAAGTTTAGACTGTGTTGAATACAGAAAATCTACAATTTCATAAATGTTGAAACGCATGAAAGATTATAAAAATGATTGAGTGGACATATCAGGTAATAGGTAAACTGCACGTATATTCAAACAAGTATAAATTAATATATACATTTTCTTTCCTACAGAGCCGTCTTTTATCCAAAAATGAGAGGTGAAATCAACTCCATATGCTTAAATGGTCTGAAAAAATCCATTTGAGCTTGTGTGTAATTTGTAAATTTCAGATAATTGAAAGTGAAAGAATTATATTTTTGCAAATAAGACGACTCAATGATGTTTTTGACTGTTTGAACCGTGCTATTGGTGATCCCCAAACCTTGTCAACCGTACCATATAGTTTAATGTAAGTTTCGAAGTCCAAATGTTTTGCATGCAAGATGACACATCAGAAACATGAGCCTTATGTTGAGATGGTGTCTTATTTACTAGATAATCAATACGGATTTACAATACATCATTCAATGAAAAAATATAAAAAAGTAAATATACGTTATTTTAGCCTATTATAAACAAAATATAGGTATTTAAAACATTGTAATACTATAATAAATTTAATCTTTAACACCAATTCTGGTATCTTTATTCTTATAGAAAGGTGCATTTTTATTAAAAGAATGCTATTAAAATACCGTTTCAATAGATATAATTTAGCTTATAATTTTCTAACAATACTTCTATATAGACCTTCTAGATGGAAAAACTCTTTATTTTGCTTTTTAGTTTTTGAATGAATATGGAAACACGATATGCTCTATGTTACTAAACTATGATAAATATAGACCAGACTTTGAAAATTTCATATTTATATCTAAATAATTATAGGAATATTATTTTAAATAAGAACTAAATTGTTCAAAATAACACGCTTCTTTCTTATTACTAGGATTGTCATTATTAGCTATTATATAAACGATAAGACATTTTTTAAATTCAAATCTGCCTTGGACATTGGGTTTTATTAATCTAATGGAAGCAAAGATGGTACACCATATTTCATTTTGAATTTATTGGAAATTCCTAAGGAATTCAACACTTAAAGTTTTAATCAAAACTCTGTCCGTGATATTTTGTGAGTGTTCTCATACTACGACGGAAATTATCGTTGAACATAAAGTTTTCAATTATTATAGATTTTTTTATGTCTTTAATAGATAGATACACATATTTATTAATAAAATTTCGATTTGTTCTATGATTGTATAGATCGAAGACATGCTATAATTATTTGAGCATCGAAATTTCAATGTATATTTCTTTACAGTATAAATTCAGTAGAGTATTGACGAGAGCACTTATATAATTGCAAATATACTGCGTTTAACTCAGAAAGATAAGGACAAAGTTTCTATTCTTATTAATTAAGGAGCAACTATATTTGATCTTTCGATAATATAATCCTAGATTTACGAAATTAGTTACAGGCAGTATCTATCATTAGAAGCCAAAAGCAGATGCGCTGAAGCATAAAAATTCTTATAGAGTAGATTGGTTAATTAAATCGAAAATACGATATAGATATATATTAAGACAAGATCAACATTGTTACTCCCACATCACACAAATTTTCGAATCTTTTGCAGTAAATATGGAACTTATTTTATAACAACCATTGAGTTCTGAACTACAAGTTTAGTCTTCATCCACAAGCTACTTTATACTGATCTTTAAAGGCAAGGAAATAAATGACAGGAACAAAAGGGTATCAAAAACTTGAATATTGGGGACAATAATCACGTTTAGTTTGATCCTACGTGCTAATGATTGTAATATCATCAGAGCACATTAGTATTCGCTTCAATATTATAATAGATCTACTTCACAATTCTGTCTTACATTTTCAAACAATAAGCGTTTTCCAGCCCACGGTGTATCTTCTATTATTAGACGGTCTTTGAGTCTTTTATGAATTGGTAATTACCAGAATCGAAATAGAACTCCACTACTTTACTCATCCTTAATCAATCCAATTCTCTGTAAAGGGTTCGAAAGGCTTTCATACTGATGACATCTATAACTTGAGATTGTTACATAAAAGAACTTAACATCAAGACAATTTTTATAAACATAGGGAAAGATCACTGTAGATATACCTTATCTTGGCGTGCACTATTTTGATGAACGTGATTACAAGATGAATAGGGAGAAAGATAGTAAATAACAAAATAAGATCGGTAGAGCATATTGATATGTGATATAATTCTTTGATTCTTTTATTTATAAAAACACACCTAAAGAATCTCAAATCGATTCTCTGGTTTCTGCTACGAACCAGGCCAGTTATAAAAGCAAGCATATTTTACCATTGACCGATGACAATACTTTGTTACATCTAAAGTCTTAATATTTTCTTTAAAATAAAGCCCTACTACTAATTATGCCCGGAAAAGCGCTTTCATTCAGAGATGGTTTGGCGTCTGTTTTTGAGGCTATTTAAATGCAGGTCTGCTATAGTCAGTTACTGTTGCAGCGCTTCCTTTATTCTTGGATCGTGTGGTATTATCGAATAATTTTTTCTACGTGTGCGCGGAGAAATTTATTTTTCGTTATACTCCTTCTATAATTGTCTGTGTTGAATACTCCTTAGATTATAGATCGAATCCAAAATAGATCTTATTAAATTTCTATATACTCGCTTTAATGCGAATATGGTTACGTAGAGACTCTTAATCGAAGGTAAATAAATATGTGTATATATTCGTACTTGTACTAGAGTAAATTACATAATAAATGATATAATCAATGCCAGAACTTTCATTCCTTTTACATCGCTGTTAGAGGTTTTTTATACCGATATCGATGATTCATATTACTTACTTACAATACTAATAAGATCTCCTACTATTACAATTTTCCAAACTAAATCTAAGTATGATTATTTTATCAGCAAATTCAGAGTATTGAACTCAAGAAATAATAGGATATACTATAATGTTACTGTTAATAAAATTAAATATCTTACTTTTTATTTTTTGCATAGAAAGAAGGATGGATGTTTTGATATATTTTGTAATAGAAAGAATCGATTACTCAATATCTAGATCATGACACAAAGGCGACATTCATGAGACGCACAGTTCTATGACTCAGATCATATTCTGACTGATCTCCATTTTAAGAGATATATTCTCTGATATCCATAGGGGAATCAACATCACTTACTCGATAGCTGTACCCTTCATGCATATTGGGTACAAAGTAAATTGATATAATGGCTGTAAGAAATAGTCGACCTATTAAGTCCTTCGCTATTTCAGAATTTGTCCAATTTCATAGTACGCTCTTGTGAGAGAAATTATTATATTAGATCAATATAATACTTACTTATCATTTTTCATGTAATGAACAGCCTGATCAACTTTACACTGAAAAAGTTAAGAATCTACGTCATCAATAAGGAAAAAGGAGCTTTAAAATTTTTGATCTTTCAATATGGGTGTATTAGTAGAACGAACTTTATAATCTCTTATGATGTGACATAACAAACTAAAAAAATGTTATTGTAAATATACATATAGTGTATCTTTTCAACTGTTTTACATACAATATTGCAGTTTTAAACAGAAATTTATCCTAAACACTATGCAAAATACTGGTTAAATAATCAGCTAAATGTCAACAAAGTCTATAATTGAGATTACAGTTTTAGGATGCAAAATCATATTTAATAAAAAATGTTTAAGTATGAATAAAAAAATTAGAATTGACTCATAATAATTTCTAATCTTTTATAGTCTTTCGGCGTGGTTAAAAACTTGTGCTGCGGGTGCACGCCGGGCCGGCGGGTAGACGAAATATTGAGCCTGCGGGTGCACGCGGCGAGCGAACGCGTCGGCTCGCACCTGCGGGTGCGGGGCTGATGTATTATGAGCGGAGGGCGCGATGCTGCAGATACTGGTGGCCATACAAAAACGTTATCAAGGCCTTACGGGAAGCATAAATATTATGTTGTTCTATTGATGTAGGCTAGATAGATAAAGAATAAAGTCTAGAAATGATAAATTTTTTAAGTTACGAAAGTTAGAACTCCTAGCTACTTATAATATATAACAGCATGATTCCTCACATAACTTATAACATAGAGGGTAGAAACCCAATTATTAGGCGCTTACTACTACCAGGCTCAGGGTATGGGAACATTATAAAGGTTCACATCTACTAATGACTGATATCAGGATATAACCATTCAAATTCATGAACCGATTTCAAAAGAATAGATAATAATCAAATGATAGAATCATAAATATAAGGTGAGTTGTAAAGATGATGGCATACAAAGATGATCTTAAAAGAAGATCCAGTCAAGTGAGCGCCTAAGTTGACGCATAAAAGCTAACGGCATTAGGTTAAGAGGACTAAATTGAGGACAAAGTGGAGGCATTTAACTTGTAGTTCGACAAAGCTTGAGGCATCAAAATGCTATACGCATTTAAAATTGAGAGAAATCAAAGTTGAGGCATTAAAAGCTGAGGCATAAAATATCGAAGTGATGTGTGTGCGTGTGTTGATGTGTGAGTGATAATCTGTGTGGGTGTAAGTGTATCTGTTGTGAAGTGATGAGTGTAGGAGTGTAAGGTGTCTAGGGGTGAGTGTAAGTGGTGTAATAAGTGTTATGGGAGAGTGTAGTGAAGTGTATATGGTTGGGCGTAAGTTGTTATGGAAGGGGGAGACAATGTGTCTTGGAGAGTGTAAGTTGTTATGGGGGTATTGTAAGTGTTATAGGATGAGTGTAATACAGATGATATGCGAGTGTATGATGTGATTAAGTGTCATAGTGATGCGTGTGAGTGTAAGTGTAAGTGTCTACGGCCGGCTGTGTAAGAAGTGTGTGTGTGTGTGTGTGTATGTCTAGGTATTGGTTTATGGGTCTATGTATGGGTCGGTGTAGTGTATGGTGAACTGGGTCTACCGTCTAGGTATGTGTGTGTGTGTGTGTGTAGGGGTAGAGTGTGAGGTGTGTGTGGTGTGTGTGCGTGTGTGCGTGTGTTGTTTGTTTATATTATTATTATATTATATCATATATATTATATTATATATTATAATTTTATAATTATATATATAATATATATAATTATATATAATATTATATATATTATAATATACTATTATATTATATATATATAATTATATATATATATATTATTATTATATTATCTTTATTATTATTATTATTTTATACGCATTATTCTTATTATTATTATTATTTTATTATTATTATTATTATTATTATTATTATTATTATTATTATTATTATTATTATTATTATTATTATTATTTTTGCTTCCAAGTGTTTTGGGTGGGTAAGGAGGCACGTTGTTTTTAAGGGATCGTATATATCTTATATATATATTATATATTATATATTTATATATATTTATATACTTTATATATTTATTATTTATTATATATAATTATATATATATATATATAATATATATATATATTATATATTTAATATATTTATAATTATTATTTATAATTATTATCATATTATTATTATAATTATTACTTATAAATCTGGATTGATGTTTATAGATTTGGAATATAAGCTCTATCCTCTCTGATCTTAACGTGGTTCTGTGAGCTAAATGACCTGCACTTGCCAAAGGGGGTAGGGATCGAGTTCTAGCGCGGGTTTAGTCTGGTTTATATTTGAATATGACAAAAGGGTGTGTGTGTGGGTGTGTGTGGGTGTGTGTGTGTGTGTGTAGGTGTAGATGTGTGCTAAAGTTAGGATAGATACATACACGCGTTCAAATTAGAATAGATACATACATACATGCGTTCAAATTGGGAACGTTACCTACATGCGTTTAAGTTAGGAACGATACTACAGAACAGATACTACAACTAATGTTAGGGAAGTTACCTACCAACATGCCGCCAGGTACCGTGCATGAGTTATTTATGACGCAGTTAATCCTAACAGTACCTTACGAAATGGTCTTTCAGGCTTGGATTACTGTATCCAAGGGCCGAAATGATCATGGTCAAAACGAATATCAAGGCCAAAGTAAAAAGGGGCTAGCCAAAAGGGGGGTAAAAGGGGGGGAACAAATCTAGGGGAGAACGTACGAGGTTGCTTCGCAACCGTCTGGCGCGCCCCTTCTGCGAAGGGGCGCCAAAAAGCTACAAGGCCAAAAAATACAAGGCCAAAATCCTTGGGTGGGGTAAAAAAGGTCAGGGTGGTGTAAAAAGGACGTCTAACAGTTTGTGGTTCCTACTACTGATAGAGTTAGAAGAATGTAAGGGTAAAATAGAATAAAAAGAATATACCTGGCCTAATTTACGTTGTGCGCTGTTTCCTCTTTTTATAAAAGGAGATAGTTCAAATCTTATTAGTCAATAAGACTAAAAAATATTATTTAAATTTAATGATAAAGAATACTTTACAGTTTATAGATTCTTTCATAATTTATTCTGAACATGGAGCCAACCTTTTATTATCACTGTAATTAGTAACTATAGCGCCGTCGCCGCGCTACATTGTTTCAAGCTATTTTTTATAATAAATTTTTCCTAAAGCCAGCTACATGCGAGTTCGTCTAGTTCTTTGCCAAACACCGAATGTGTGGAGGGGTCATTTTTGGCAAAACTTTGCTCATTGGCTGGGTTTGCCAAATACGCCAATGTTTTCCGTCGCTTGTCGGTAAAATGACACGAGTCAAAGGAGCGAATGTTGAGAATTTAACCCCGTACACACATTGGCAGTAATTTGGCGGTACAATTCAAAGTATATTTGTTCATTTGCGGACCTAACTTATATATTGTTTTAAAAGTTTTTGATATTAGAAAATGTGTAATGCTTGTATTGTATCAATATTAGCATTATTTTTTTTTTTTTAAATATATACATTTATGGCAGTGTAAATCAATCTAGGTTAGGTTTAGGCCTATGGCATTGATGATCCATATATGTTAGGTTTAGCCCTACAGCATCAATAACCCATATAGGTTCGGTATCGGTTTAGGGCCTTCCCAGTTAAGGGTTTGTTAAGTATACACTTAACCTATATGGATCGTTGATGCTGCTGCCCTAAACCTTGTCTAGATGAACCTATAGCCTATAGCCTAAAAACTTGTAGGATTTTGCCTTGTAGAACTATGGTTAAAATTAAGTGTTGAAATTAGAGGTGTAGCGGATATCCGCATCCGCATCCGCATATGCGGATATCCGCATCATTTTTCTCTATCCGTATCCGTATTCGCATCCGCATGAATTTTTTTTGCGGATAGCGGATAGTATTCATTTATGAATTATGGGACTAAATGTTCCTCAACTTTCTGTAACGCAAGATGTTCAGACTCGTTGAAATAGTAATTTATACATGCTTGAGAGGATGGGAGAAAAAAATGAAGCGGTCTTCCCTTATGCTTCAGACAAACACAAAGGTGAAAGGCCTGACAGCTGATGATGATGATACGATTTTAGGGAATTGTATTACTCTTCTTAAATCGTTTGAAAAGGTAACTAAGACTTTTAGCTCAGAAAATTCTTGTTTGTCAGACGGGATTCCTCTAGTTGAAACGATGAAAGGTGTGCTAAATACTGCTATTTAAGGGACTTTCAAAGGTGACAGAAACACTTATGCTGGAGATAGCAAAACGGTTACGCATCTGCAATATCAACTTTTCTGGATCCTAGATACAAAACCAAATTTCTTGAACCACGTGTTTCACAGAGTATTAAAATTTATTTAGTATGTCTACGTGAAGAAATGCTGCTAAATGCAGAAATTTCACCAGCCAATAAAAAGGAAAAGATTACAGAAACAGACACACATTTACCATCTGTTAGCGAAACCATTGCTGAATCCATGAAGGTTCTTTTGGCTTCTAGCAGCGATGAAGAGCCTTGTTAAGAGGTATCAAAGGAAACTCTGTCATAGATCGAAGATTATCAAAAGCGAAAACACTTGGAATCGGATAAAGACCCATTGGTTGGATGGCGTGATAATTGTAAAAGTTTTCCGCATCTTGCAAAACTCGCCAGGGAAAACTTAGCATGCCCTTGAGCAAGTGTAGCTAGTGAACGTCTTTTCAGCGGTGCAGATCTCATTTACGAAGAAAAGTGAAGCAAACTCTCCCTTGAAAGGGCTGCATAATTTGAGAATTATTAATTTCAAGTATTATTATATATATATAACCTTTTTCCAAATGGGTGGAGGCTGGGGTTAAGAGATTGGGGGGATGAAAAAGAGTTGTGTCCAAGTCCGGTAATCTTTTAACACAGGTATATATATATATATATATATATATATATATATATATATTATATCATATAATAAATATATATATATATATATATATATATATATATATATATATATATATATATATATATATATATATATATATATATATATGTGTGATTGTGTGGATATGTGTGTGTGTGTGTACTATATATATTTTTATTTATATATATATATATATATATATATATATATATATATATATATATATATATATATATATATATATATAAATATACATATATATATATATATATATATATATATATATATATATATATATATATATATATATATATATATATATATATATATATATATATATATATATATATATATATATATATATATATATATATATATATATATATATAAATATATATAAATATATATTTATATATATATATATATATATATATTGTAAAACTATTTTGATTAAAAGCCCGATCCCAGTTTAAGTTTATTGAAGAGCGAAGTACAGTAGAAGAGGAGAGGAAAAGAGAAGAAATTTTATTAAACATATATATACAAATAAATAGTTATAGTTTTAAATCATGAGGCGGCTAACGTTGTCGTAATAGATAGTGATTGTTGCTATGATTAATCCATTGCCCAGGAATACAACGCCTGCAACAAATACAGGAATATTGTTAATTAATGTATTTAATGATTATGAATGAGCAATGAATAAATAATGATAAATTATAATGAAAGAATGTTGAGACGAACAATATCTAACCCTGCACAATCTGTATTGATCGAATTTAGAAAAGTTGTTGCTTTTCTATGGGGGAAAAGTCGTAGTTGCGTCTCCTTCCTTCGAGTTAGTTTTGTAAAGACGTCCTTAGTCACATGCCTTAGTTTGATGAAACGAGGTTGCATAAAAGACCGGGAAATATTTCTTAACCGCTTGTCTTCGGTTCTCACTTCTTTTAAAATCCGCTTTTCTTAACCTTTTCTTCGGTTTCTTCTTGAAAGCGGCCCAAATTCACATGTTATAAGGATATAAATATTATTAAAAAAAATGGAACAATCCTTTTCAGAACAATTGTTCTGTTGTGCACAACAATAATATTGAATAGCAACAAGTCTTCAACAACAATAGTAGTAAAAGCTTTATTCTGACAATAATCGCCTTTCGAAGTAAACATTTTTTAGGTGGTTGACTTTTTCAGGGCTGATATTGTCGTCTCTTATATTAATAAATGAATTAATGAATGAATGAAGAAAATGAAATATTTATATTATTTAGATGATAAATGTATCTTAAATTCTAATTTTAACACATTCCGGGCGCGGGGCTGCGACATTGCTTTATGAAAAAGGAAGGTCGCAGCCGCCAAAACACCCAAGAGATTGTCAATAAATTAATCAAACAAACTAAAAATATCTTTGGTTTTCTTACGAGCGGAAATAGCCGCTTGTCTTTGAGGAACTTTCCTCACACCCCCATCTTTATCAGATGTTTTATTTAATTCTACGGGTTTATTAGTTTTGTCACCATTATGTGTTACAGACATTTCTGTTGGATACAATATATTGATTGGGTAATGAGCTATATTGCCATCACCCCTTTTTAGCATCACGGTGCGTACACAGTTGTCTGCACCATGTATTAGCTTTATAACTCTACCCAACTGCCAATATGGGCGAGTTTTGGTGGTGCTTTTTATTAATACCACATCACCCACCTTGATGCGGTTAACCCAATCGTTTTGATATAAATCATAACTATACTCACGTAAACTTAAAAGATATGTTTCATACCAAATGGTGCGAAAGTGTTCAAATTTTTGTTGCAGAAATAGCAAATGATCATTTAGCTGTTTATGTGAAGCAGGTTCTCATTCCACCAAAGTCATCCGATCCTCAATCTGTTTCAACTGTATGAAGCACTTCCATGTATTTTCAAAAATGACGTTTGAGTCAGAGTACTAAATCCAAGAGGACTCCACATAGTCAGAGCCTGTGCTTATTTGAATTTTGGAAGCTGCAAGCACTTTATCCCTTTTCCTGAAATTTAATTTAGAACGACCTACTGTTTTGTAGATGCAACTCTTCAGGATACGAAGCATTCTCTCCCATGCAGAACCCATCCACGCTGCGTACAGAGGCAATCTTACATGTTTAATGTTGTTGATTCTCATATGCTCCTGAAATTCATCTGAAATTAAAGAATTTTCTATAGCATTACCACCGAGAGCAAAAGTTCTGGCATTTTCAGAATACAGAAAATCAATTCCATAAATGTTGTGAAACGCATGAAAGATGATAAAAATGATTGAGTGGACATATCAGGTAATAGGTCTAAATGAACTGCACGTATATTCAAACAAGTATAAATTAATATATACATTTTCTTTCCTACAGAGCCGTCTTTTATCCAAAAATGAGAGGTGAAAATAAACTCCAGTATGCTTAAATGTCCTGAAAAATCCATTTGAGCTGGTGGCGGTGGACTTGGAATGAAAGTAAAGAATAATTTTTTGCAAATAAACACGAACTCAATGATGTTTTGACGGTTTGACGTGCTTTGTTGATCCCAAAACCCTTCAAAACTACCATATTTATGTAGTTGAAGTCCCAAATTGCATGCAAAGATGACAATCAGAAACAATGAGCTTTGGAGATGGTGTTTTTTAATCCAAACTGGTTTTTATAATATTAAATCATATTAATTAGTTTTACTTTCTACCTCTGTCTTAAAAAAACCATGTAATCTAAAAATAAATTAACTTTAACAAGCTTACTTATCTTATCAAGGATTTAATTAATTTGCATTCGAGGCAATAAATAAGATATTTGCCATTATTTTTTTTAAAAAACCAAAAAATTTTTAATTTTTTGCCTTTTTTGTCTCACTCCCAATTTTCTTTCGATTGAAAATGAATTGGAACACGTATGCTGTTACTCTATCTAACTTATGCAAACTAAAAATTATTTATATCTAAAATATGTTCTACAGAATCATTTTTAATACGAATCTAACCCACCACTTTAACTCACGGTTAGCATTACTTTCTTCGATAAAAACATTAAATCATGCTTTGCCATTTTTTTT
>JABUQX010021352.1:5000-48062 GCA_015478945.1 Trachelipus rathkii
CTTTTGGGGCCCTATACAACATTTTTTATTTCTTCGAGCTACAGAGCTGAACTTTGGTGTCAAATAGTTGTTTTGAGGTAAACTGTATTGATTTCTGAGGTGTTTGAGGGAATCGGAGAATGCGCTGAGGTGTTAGTGCGGTGTAGAGCACTGCTCTAACAGCGAGCCATTTTTTTATTTTTCAAGGTATATGTCCTAAGTTTGGTGTTGACTAGTCTGTTTAGAGGGGGGTTCCCATTGAAAAATAGAAAAAAGGAAAAAGTATAAGACAGAGAAGAAGGAGGTAATGGAATTTATGCTACCAAACAGTTATGTCCATTAGAAACTCTTAGCTTCTCAAATATTCTTTGGGGCTATCGACAGTACCTTGGCACCAGGAAATTCTGTAAAGATCAGCAACCAGACCTTGCTCAAAATTCGCAAGATCTGGGAGCAATTTATAAAGAGAATAAGATAATTATTCTCATAAAAACCTATTCAAAGAGGGGGGTAGGGGATGTAAATAAAAACCTATTCAAGGAGGGGGGTCTAAGGGGTGTTGGGGAGGCAAACTGCAACAAAATCAATGCACTTAACCAGCTCACAACGAGCTCCAGCCATTCCAATTCTAGATCTATTTTAAAGGTAGATAAAATATTATTATTTTTTTTTTTTTTTCTTTATTTTTCTTCATTTTTATTATTAATTACCTTTAAAACATTTTATAATAGCTAATAACATCATATTGCAGCTCTAGAGGGGGTTTTGGGAGATGGTTTTTTTTTTTTTACATTAATTTTTTTTTTACATACCTAGGGTTTTTTTTAAATATTTTTGGGTCTAAATAATTACAAAAATTTTAAACCAAAACATTTTTTTTACTGTTATATAGCCTAGGGACTAGCCGTTCAAAGAAATTATTATAAAACTAACTCTGTAGTGTAAAATTAGTTTAAATAGTTATAGGCAAAATGGGTAAATATGTTTTTTTTTTTATATATAAAAAAAAATATATATAATATATATATATATATATATATATATATATATATATATATATATATATATATATATATATATATATATATATATATATATATATATATATATATATATATATATATTATATATATATATATATAATATATATATATATATATATATATATATATATATATATAATATATATATATATATACCGTAGAATGGGGTGATTGAGAACACATGGGGCTATTGAGAACGGATGGGGCTATTGAGAACGCCACTCCAAAAATGTATTATTTATGCTTAAATTAAATTGAAACCTAACTGAATAGATAGGACAATTCATTATGTATTAATTTTTTTTAAAATCTTTGAAATTTTGCTACTAAAAATTTTTTTTTTTTCAAATTTAAAAAACCTGCATTTTTTCAAAAAAATTTTACAAAACGCTAAGGTGTGTAACTACAAAACTAAAAAAGTTACGACCAAGAAATTTTAAACTACGATTCCTGGAACCTTTTTGAATAAACAGAAACCTTAATTTCATAGGTAGGTACATTTTATGATTATTTTTTAGAATTTTTTTTAGGAAGGGGCTATTGAGAACGATTAAAAAAATTTTGTGGGGCTATTGAGAACACCTTGTTCAAATTTATTTTTTAGATTTTTATGTATTAAAGCTTTAAAAATATTGAAATATGAAGTTATACATAAATTTATAATCATTGCATTATATAACTATACAGCATATACTAATGTTATTATTTTTTTTTTTTTTAATACTAATAACATAAGATGGTCGAGACATTATAAAAGAAAGACGGAAAACAAGATACCCTGATGGTCTCCTGCAGGATGTTGTAAAAGCGTTTGATAGAAATTGAACAAGGCATGTCATATGGAAATTCTCCTGATATTTCTATTCTAAAATCCTAAAGCTTCTTTTTTTTTTTACGACATATTACATCGATGACACCAGAATTATTATTATTATTATTATTATTATTATTATTATTATTATTATTATTATTATTATTATTATTATTATTATTATTATTATAATAAGAATAATAACAATAATAACAATAATAATAATAATAATAATAATAATAATAATAAAAATAATAATATAATAATAATAATAATAATAATCATAATAATAACAATTTATTATTATTATTATTATTATTATTATTATTATTATTATTATTATTATTATTATTATTAATTATACATAAAATATTATATATAATAATAATAATCATAATAATAATAATAATATACTTTATTATTATTATTATTATTACCGTATTATTATTATTATTATTATTATTATTATTATTGTTATTATTATTATTATTATTATTATTATTATTATTATTATTATTATTATTATTATTATTATTATTATTATTATTAGGTATAATAATATATAATAATTATTTATTATTATTATTTTTTAGCTTTTTAAAAGATGGTATACCGTTTTTTTTTTGTTTTTTTTTACTTATTTTTTTATATAAAATGAAATTTTTTGGGGAAATTAAAACTTGCAAATATATATCTTTTAATATCCCACACTTTAATAGTTTTTGAAGGTTTATTTTTTAATGTAGAAATAGTTTAATTTGAATTATAAGTTTGGCGTTCTCAATTGCCCCCGACCCCAAAATTTGAGGGGTGATTGAAAACGGTGGTGTTTTTAATATTTATTATTGAATTAAATAAATTATTTTCTAATGAACATTGTCTCCAATATTTATACTTTTAATTTAATGTTACTTGAATTTGGAAAAATGAACCATTTTTTTTACAGAAACCTTAGCAGTTGTGCTTAGCTGAAAATCGTTCTCAATCACCCCATTTTACGGCCCCGTAGAATGGGGTGATTGAGAACACATGGGGCTATTGAGAACGGATGGGGCTATTGAGAACGCCACTCCTAAAATGTATTATTTATACTTAAATTAAATTGAAACTTAACTGAATAGATAGGACAATTCATTATGTATTAATTTTTTTTAAAATCTTTGAAATTTTGCTACTAAAATTTTTTTTTTTTTCAAATTTAAAAATCCTGCGTTTTTTCGAAATTTTTTTACAAAACGCTAAGGTTTGTAACTGCAAAACTAAAAAAGTTACGACCAAGAAATTTTAAACTACGATTCCTGGAACCTTTTTGAATAAACAGAAACCTTAATTTCATAGGTAGGTACATTTTATGATTATTTTTTAGAATTTTTTTTAGGAAGGGGCTATTGAGAACGATTAAAAAAAATTTGTGGGGCTATTGAGAACACCTTGTTCAAATTTATTTTTTAGATTTTTATGTATTAAAGCTTTAAAAATATTGAAATATGAAGTTATACATATATTTATAATGTATCAATGCATATATAAATATACAGCATAATACTAATGTTATCAAATTTTTTTTCTTTTTTTTTATAGAAAGATGGTGAGACATTATTAAAGAAAGACGAAAAACAAGATACCCTATTCTGAAGAGGATGTTGCAAAAGCGTTGATAGAAATTGAACAAGGCATGTCATATGGAAAGGCAGCAGAAACATACAAAATTCCTAAAACAACCCTTTACCAAAGAAAGATAGGAAGATCACAATCACCAAGAATTATTATTATTATTATTATTTATTATTATTATTATTATTATTATTATTATTATTATTATTATTATTATTATTATATTATAATAAAAATAATAATAATAATAATAATAATAATAATAATAATAATAATAATAATAATAATAATAATAATAATAATAATAATAATAATAATAATAATAACACTTTATTATTATTATTATTATTATTATTATTATTATTATTATTATTATTATTATTATTATTATTATTATACATAAAATATTATATATAATAATAATAATCATAATAATAATAATAATATACTTTATTATTATTATTATTATTACCGTATTATTATTATTATTATTAATTATTATTATTATTGTTAATATTATTATTATTAATTATTATTATTATATTATTATTATTATTATTATTATTATATTATTAGGTATAATAATAATAATTATTATTATTATTATTATTATTTTGTAGCTTTTTAAAAGATGGTATACCGTTTTTTTTTTGTTTTTTTTACTTATTTTTTTAGAAAAATAAATTTTTAGGAAATGAAAAGTTACAATATATATCTTTTAATATCCACACTTTAATAGTTTTTAAAGGTTTATTTTTTAATGTAGAAATAGTTTAATTTGAATTATAAGTTTGGCGTTCTCAATTGCCCCCGACCCCAAAATTTGAGGGGTGATTGAAAACGGTGGATTTTTTAATATTTATTATTGAATTAAATAAATTATTTTCTAATGAACATTGTCTCCAATATTTATACTTTTAATTTAATGTTACTTGAATTTGGAAAAATGAACCATTTTTTTTACATAAACCTTAGCAGTTGTGCTTAGCTGAAAATCGTTCTCAATCACCCCATTTTGAACTATAACTATATATATTATATATATATATATATATAATATATATATATTATATATATATATATATATATATATATAATATATATATATATATATATATATATATATATATATATATATATATATATTATATATATTTATATATATATATATATATATATATATATATATATATATATATATATATATATATATATATATATATATATTATACGGTAATATATATATATATATATATATATATATATATATATAATATTATATATATATATATATATATATATATATATAATATATATATATATTATATATTATATATATATATATATATATATATATATATATATATTTATAATATATATATATATCACATATATAATATATATTTTATATTATATAATATAATACATATAAATATATAATATATATATATATATATAATATGTATATATATATATATATATACTATATATATATATATATATATATATATTATATATATATATCTATATATATATTATATATATATTATATATATATATATATATTATACGGTGTAAATCATATATATATATATAATATATATATATATATATATATATTATATTATATATATATATATATATAATATATATATATATAGGGATGTCCGCTACCTTAAAAGAAGGCCGATACCGATACCGATACTCTATTTTTTTAAGTGCCGATACCGATACCGATACCGATACTTTAATTAATAAAATAAATACACAGTAATAAGATAGAACATTTGTGCACTGCTAGGCAACTCAAGATTGCATTCCCTGTACAAACAATACTTAGTCATTTATATTTCATATTTGGTTGTGCCCAAGAATATTTATTTTATAAATTAAAATAGTACCTTTAAGGAATAATAAATGCAAATATAATATTAATAACTTTTTATGTTTGTGTTTATTTAAAAAAATATCCATTCCATTTTTCAAGTAACTGATTAAGCTCCTTGTTTGTATGTATTCACATGATCACAATTTACAACAGCATGCTTTCACTACTACAATATAAATATAAATAATGAAAGAAGAGACCTCAATTAAACCGCCGAAAAGTTAAAAATAAAAAAAGCAATTACTCAAACATGACATAATAAAATACCTTTAAGATAGATATCATCCAATACTCAAATTCAAAAAATTCACAAATTGTGATGCCAAAAACATTAAGCTTTCTCTTGTATCTGGCGAGAGACTGTTCTTTTTGGGGTGTTTACATTCCTACCTACACTATAAATACGCTCTCTCTCGACTAATGAAGGAGGTGCTGATAATTATTTGCCTGCAAGCACTGATAATAATGAAAACCTTGGCCCATTTTCACGCCACCGCATGAAAGGATTCTCTTCTGTAGGCAGCACCTCATGTTTTCGTAGGCCTCATCTCCTCTTTCACAGACTGCAAATTTGAATTATCTTTGCTCCTTGATGACTGTCTCTTCAGTTTTTACGATGAGGTTCCCTGGTGTGATTCCTTTGAAGGTGAATGAGATGTCAATGCAATTTCGGCCATGAATATCAAAGTCTAAACATATCCAATCCTCATCTTCAGTAGGTTTAATTGCTGAAAAGCCACCATCGGCACTAATCAGTTGCTGTTGCCAGGGGTTGTAACAGATAAGGTGGCTTCCACTTCTCTGTTTTTTTTTTTTTTTCTTTGTCAAGCGAGCAAGGTCCTCGGTTATGTTATTTTAAT
Source organism: Trachelipus rathkii (assembly GCA_015478945.1). Classification (NCBI taxonomy): domain Eukaryota; kingdom Metazoa; phylum Arthropoda; class Malacostraca; order Isopoda; family Trachelipodidae; genus Trachelipus; species Trachelipus rathkii. The sequence goes on from JABUQX010021352.1 coordinate 11,196, forward strand.
GCATTCTAGAAGTGTTCACCGTCGGAGATGCCATTCTTGGTGGGGTTTCAGCTAGCTTATGGAATTCCTTATTAGACCCTTTTTTTATTATTTTTTTTACAGTGTCACCCGCCGCTCACGGCAGAACTATTCAAGGAGTGGTGTTTAAACGCCTCAAAAATCGCATCTAACGCAAAATTACGCAATGAGCACAGACGCAAGCCTTTAAAGTGAGGGAAATTTAATTGAGTAGGAAACACAGATGATGGAAGAGAATTATACAGAACAGAGGTGGCAGGAAAGAAAGCAGCACCGCAGCGAACCAGTCTGGAGTTACTAACATCAACACAAAACTCATATGCCGACACAGCACCCCTTGTGCTAACGAGGGCGTCGTAAAGGTGGTGGTACGCGAGTGGAATAGTTCCCTCGAGCACTTGCTGCTACAGTTCCTATAGAAAAGGGATAAAGCACCAACATTTGTTTATGTTAAGGCCCAAGGATGTTTATATTGTCAACAGGAGAGACGAGAGAAGCGTCCAAAAGAGATAGAAAAGTTAAGTGTTTTAGAGAGAGAATTTGTAGAAGTTGGTTTTTAAAGAATTAAATTTCACCAAGCTTGAGACGACCCAACCCTGAAATTCTATCCCAACCCTGAAATTCTTAATCGGAAAGATTAAGACTAGAGGCAATTCTAGAAGTAAAAGAGGGAGCAGAATTGATATGGAGTTGAGAATGAAGGGTCAAGTCATCGACATATTGAAGTGGATAGAGTTCAGATTGGCAGTGAGAAGCCTCATTGAATGAAAAAGCAGGAACAAAGTAGAGAAAAACAAACCCTGAGGAACACCACTATTGACAGAAAAAGAAGAAGTCCGCCCCATTCAAACAACAGCCAACCATTGAGCGATTTAAAAAAAGCTAGAACATAAAGCAAGAGAAGAAGGAAACCAAAGGAACGGGGAGCTTGGGAGCAGTGACGCGTGCCATCCCGGTCAAATGCTTTGGATATGTCAAGCGCCAACCACACAAGTCTCGCCGTAGTTCCTAAGGGCGGAAAACCGTAAATCTGTACATATGGAAAGTATTTCGCGTAGATTCCGAGGCACCGAAAGCCGTCTGGTAATCAGAAGAAGGGAAAGAGATTCCAGATGATCTAAGAAGTGAGAGTTGAGAAAGGTTTCAAAGATCTTAGAAAGAATACAAGTTAGAGCTATAGGGCGAAAGTTAGAAGGATCAGAGCAACATCATTTTTTCGGAATACGTTGGACATATGTGCGCTTCCAACACTGAGGGAAAGTGCTAGTATTGAGGCATAGAGAATATAGTTGAACGAGGGGTGGGGTCAGCACGGAAGCACACTTCCCCAAAACTCGGAGAGGAATGCCATCCGGGCCACCCGCCTTCCTAACGTTCATAGATTTCAGGAGCTCATGCACCCGATCAAATGAAATGACAAGTAAAGGCATAGGACACCTGAGAGGAGAAGGAGGAGGAAGAGGAATACCAGAATCGTCCAGGGTTGAATTAGAGGAAAATATGAGGCCAAAGAGATGATTGACCTTTTCAGTTGGAGTATTAACAGAATCATCAGAGCGAATAAGAGGAGGAAAGGATGATTTACAGAAGTTGTTAGAGATGTTTTTGGCAAGAGGCCTGAAGAGATTTGTCAGTAGGAGAAACAAGAAGAAGGTCAGCGCATTTTCGTTTAATGAAAGTCCGCTTTGGTCGTCGAAAGAGTATCCCTGCAAACGATTTCTAGCTGAATGAAACTTAGCAAGAGTGATAGGAAAACGAGAATTTTTTCCACACCCGATAAGCAATGTCTCTAGCCTGAATGGCCAGGGAACAAGCACTGAATCGAACCATGGAATTTGAGGAGAAAAAGATTTAGTCCCAGAAGGAATGAACCTGCTCATCCCATTAAGAATTTAGTTCCCACTTTATCGGCAGAATCTGAAGCGTCTTAAGAGTCAAAGCAGTCACTTCAATTATAGTTAGCGTAGAAGCAACGCAATTGCCCGCCCAATCGGCCCGATAAAAGTGCCAGAAAAACCGGCAAAGGGCCAGGAATAGAGATGTTGGAAGAAAGTATAAACCACTTAAGTGATATAAGGTGTGTCAGAGTTACCGATAGCATACGAAGGTGGTGTAATAATATAGAGAGGGTAGTGGTGAAACATAGCGTCATGTGTGTTCATAAGAATCGGTTGGGAGATCCGGAATGTGTGTGGGGCTATTTAATCAGTTGCTCCAGAATCGTTGAAATGCTGAATGATTCGGCTTCCTCTTAACTAAATCAGTAACGAGAGGAACCCAACAATTCATTTTTGTGTAACATTGAAATCTCCCTAATATAGAGGACCTCAGTAATTTGGGATGGAAGATATAACAGTCTCGGTGAGAAAGTAGTCATGGTAACTCAAAAAAAGGCATGAAAATCTGTTCTGTTAGGAGAAACAGTATCAGAAGCATAAGATTATTGTAGTAGAAGGAAGAAAGATTTTAAGCCACAGAACATCGAAGTTAGGAGATTCGAGATTCTCGAACGTGTTATAGGAATGTTTATATTTACATAGGCACATACTCCACCCTTCAATCGGAAATTATAAAATAAGTTATATAGTTTGGATATATAAACGAGTTTGAAGGATGAATTCTTAGAGATCTGGGGTCTGCCAGACAGAGAATAAAATTAGGGTTAGAGTTAGAGAGGTGGTATTCCACGGATGCAGAGTTAGAGTGCAAGCCATTGATGGTGGTAAAGTCAAAAGAAAGCCACGCCTGTGCAAATCTGCTATCATACACGCACACGCAAACACGAAAAAAAAAACTGCACACGCAACACGCAATCACAAAAAAAACCCCAGACAGAAACAAATAGAATCAAAAACCAAATAGAATGAAGGAAATTTATTCGTTACGCTTAAAACCTAAATTTTAAAAACGATAAAACCCCTATTTACAGCAAATATCTAATATATGAATAATCCAGAAAGTTTAAAAATACTCACACACTCACACAGCATCTCACGAAATTTGCGTCAAAAAAAAAATACTATACATCACTACAAAAGTAGATAAATCCGTATAAATTATTAAAATAATGGCTATCCAAATAGGTAAATTTTAACGCTAAAGACCAAGTTGGAGAACGCTAAAAATCTAACTTAAAAAGGAAATCGAGAAAAAAAACATAACTTGGTACTAGCTACTATATTCGAACTAAGATTTTATTATTAAATCTAAAAAGTTTCTCAATAATTTTTCTCCACTCCAAAAAGTAAGAAGTATCGGCTAAGTATCGGCCATTTTAACCGATATCCGATACCCGATACATCAAAAATGGCCGATACTACCGAAACCGATACTATCGGTACATCCCTATATATATAATATATATATAATAAATATATATTATATATATAATATATATATATATATAAATCTATGTTTTATGTAATATATATATATATATATATATATATATATATATATATATATATATACCGTAACACGGGGTTACTTGGATCATGAGGTAACTTGGAACACTTTTGACCAATGTACACATTTTGTTGATAACTCCTAAACTATTTGGAGTAGAAAGGTGGTTTTAGGCTCATTTTGTTCGCAAAATGATGCTCTTTTAGATGGTATATGAATGTAAAACACAAACCTTTACTATCCTGTTTTACATGCAAATGTGTAGTTTTCCATTTTTTCTATTTTTCACACCCCTGAAAAATATTACCCCGTTTTTGCGGTCAGGAATATCTGACCCCCCCCCAAATTTGCATGTTAGGATAAGGTCATTATAAGGTATTTTTTCCCAATAATTGAAAAAAAAATTTTTAAGCGTTTTTTAATTTTTGAAATTTTTTTTACCATGGGGCAATTTGGAACACATTCAGTGGGTAACTTGGAACACACCCATTGATTTTAAAATGCATTATTCTACTAATTATTTTTCTTTTTGAGACTATTTAATAGATTTAAACAAACTTATCATTAAATTAAAAATAGGAAATGCCCGTAGGAGGATGAAATTTGGAGATTGCATAGAGGAGGAAGAAGTAAGGGGGAGTCGGATTTGGAGCCTGCACCGGTGCTGTGTTGAGTTATTAAATATTTGTATAATACAATATTGGTGTCCTTATATATGTTATCCAGCCCATAGAACTCGAATATGAGGATTTTATTTTCGTAAAGGGTGTCTGTGGACCCCCCCGGAGGGGGTCCTCTGAAGAAAACACATAGTGCATAGAATATGAAGTTAGAGAGCTTGTATTCTCCACAAATTTGGTATAGCTACCCCTTTCCTATGGCGTAACCTTTTCGTAAACGGGGGTGCCAGCCCCTAAAAATAGGAAATGCCTGTAGAAGGATGAAATTTGGAGAGTACATAGAAGAAGGAGAAAGGAGGCTGAGTAAGAGGAGATGGAATTGGCAACAGCAATAAAATATTAATTTAATTTAATTTAATTTAAAATTAGATAACTCTAGAAATTAGTTTTAAGATAAATTTAAGTACTTACTGTCAAGAATTTAGCTTGAAATGGCCTCCCTGGATGATTTGGAACACCCGTTCCAAGTTACCCATCATCAAGTTTCTACACCTTACCACACTTACGAGCCTCCTATGAAGATAAAAACAGCAGAATTGGCAAATAACTAGCAGGTAAATATAGACCAATGATTAAGGCGTATTTTCATTTATTTACTAACCATTTTATATAATTGCATCATAAAAAATATTTTGAGATCTACAAAAAATCGTTCCCAAGTTACCCCGTGTTACGGTATATATATATATATATATATATATATTGATTTTATTTATCTATCTCAAGTAATGTATGTCTTTTTACCATTCCTTACAGAAGTAGTGCCAAATTTTGTTTAAAGTTTTACATATATTAAAGTAGTAATTTAAGGCATTACCTATAGGTCATATAAGATAAAGAAATAAGGAAAATAATGATTTAAGATCATCAGAATTGAAGGAAGAAATAATAGGAAGAAATAATAGGAAGAATAATTAAGAAGAATTATAAAGAAGGATTATTTACAAAGAATATCTACAACTATAAGAACATATTGAAGTCACATACAAATTATACAACAAGTATATACTTCAAGTTAAAACTGTGAGTATTTATTATCAACAGTAATTTACATTCTTTAAACAAAATTATATTCAGCATGGGAGATAAGAATAAGCAAGAAATAACTGTAAGACATAAGATGACAGTACCACAGTTCAGTGGAGAAGAAGGAGAGGATTTTGAAAAATTTAAAAGAAGTGTGAATCTGTGGACTAGAGCAAATAAAGACAAAATCGACAACATGACAATAGAAATATTCATGAACCTAAAAGGAAAAGCATATGAAGTTGCTAAGAATATGACAGATGAAGACTTATTCAAATCAGATGGACACACCTTATTGCTGACATTGTTGGAAAAGAAATTTGGTAAAATAAAGGATCAAAATGATTACTATAAGATTAAAAAATTTAACCATGTCAAGCAAGAAGATAATGAAAACTTGAGAGAATTTATTAATAGGTTTGACAATCTAAAATTAGAAGTTGAAAAAATACCCGACATACAACTATCAAATAAGTATCTGGCTTATATGTTGATCGATGCGACAAACTTAAAGGATTTAGAAAGAAAAATGGTATTGAACAATATAATAGATGTGAGTAATGATGAAATATATGAGAAGACACAAAATCAGATACTGAGAGTGATTAACACTGAGTTGGGTCATGAAGAAACAGATATAGAATACAAGAAAAATGTATGGATGCAGAACAAAGGTTGCAGATTCTGCAAAAGAACTAATCATTCAAGTGAAATGTGTAGATACAAATATAACTGTAAGAAATGTAACAGGAATAATCATGATACAAAAGATTGTTATGTAGATACTAAAAGAAAACTTATATGTTATAAGTGTAAACAAGAAGGACATTATGCAAAGGATTGCAAAATGGAAATGGAAAAAGAAGAAAAGTCGTACTTTAATCATGATATAGGAGAAGAAACTTTGGGATTTTGTGAACAAGTAGAAGCCATAATAGATTCTGGATGTTTAAGTTCAGTAGTGGGGTCCATATGACTATCTTCGTTTCTGTCAAATATGACAGAGACACAACTAAAGAAAATAAAGGAGACTCAGGAAATTGGAAAAGGGCAATATACATTTGGAGAGACATCATATAAAATAATTAAGAAAATAAAATTTCCTTGTAAGATAAAACATAAGAATTTCAATATAATACTAGATGTAGTTGAGGGAGATGTACCGTTTTTATTAGGAAAAAACACTCTAAAGAAAATGAAAGCAGAAACAAATTTGGAAAAAAATACCATAAACCTGAAAGACCTTAATTTGTACAACATTGCTTTAAAAGAGAATAAAACTGGACATGTAACACTAAAAGTATTGGAACTATGTAACAAGAGTTGGTATGGACAATTTGATAATGAATGGTACAAAATTAAAGAAAATAGAAAGGAAAAATTAAAGAAATTACACTATCAATTTGCTCATGCATCAATGGAAAAAATATGGAAGCTAATAAAAGAATCATATTTAATTAAGGAAGAAGACAAAGGAATATCTAAAGAGATAAAAGAGGAGTTAGAAGAAATCATCAGGAATTGTAATACTTGCATTAAGTTCAAAAAAACACCGCCACGACCTGTAGTGGGAAATAAAATGGCTTATAAATTTGGAGACATGATTCAGTTAGATGTGGGAGAGTTCAATCAGTTAAGATACTTAGTCATAGTAGATACTGCTACCCATTATACACAGGCAACTTGGTTAAAAAGTAAAAATAGTCAAGAAATTATAGAAGAAATATGTAGTAAATGGATACAATATTTCGGTATACCGAAAACTATTTTAACTGATGCTGGAAAAGAGTTCCAGAACATAAATATGGAGTATTTTTGTACGAAATTCAACATAAAATTGCTAAGTACTGCAAGTGAGAGTCCATATAGTAATGGTCTATGTGAAAAACAAGTAGGACTCTTGAAAGATTCATTGTATAGAATGAAAGAAGACGGATGTGATATTAAACAAAGTTTAGCTTGGTCTGTAAACGCTAAGAACTCACTGAGTAATATAAATGGATATGCACCAAATCATTTGGTATTTGGAAGAAACTTGTCATTACCAAATATAATAGATTATAATAATCCAGCCATGTTAGATCCCGTGGAAGAAGATGAACAAGTTAAAAATATATTGGAAAATATACATAAGGCAAGATCAGTTCACATAGAACAAGAACAGGCCAATAGAATAAAGAGAGCGTTGACTCACAATTTGAGAAGATATCCGTTAGATGAAATTTGTATAGGTGAAGAAGTATATTATAAGAAAGAACGAGAAAAAGAATGGAGAGGTCCTGGTAAAATTATAGGCATAGACGGGAAAACCGTTGTGATTAAACATGGAAGTGACATAAAAGAAATAAATAGAATACACATAACCAGAACAAAATTAATAAAGACAGAACATAACAATGACACAGAAAATAAAGAAGAAATAGAAGAAAACATAGATGAGAAGGAAAGAGAAAAGAAGAATGAAACAAATAAAGAAGAAATAAAAGATGATGTGCATGAGGAAGATATGAATGTGACTGTGGAATTAAGAGAAGATCCACAGAAAGAAAAAGAAGTTATACCAACAATGAAAAGAAATGATTACTATAAGCTGACGAACAAGACTAATGAAGAAGTCATAAAAATAAAGATAATAAATAGAGCGGGTAAAGCTAAAAGTACAAGATATAAACATTGCTATAATGTTATAATAAAAGACAAAAAAGACCCTACCTGGATAGATTTACAGGATTATAAAGATTTTGAGAAAATAGAGCAGTGACTGAAGATTTTGATGAAGAAGAAAATAATGAAGAGAATGAAGGAGAAGAAGAGACAGAAGATGAAGAAACGGTGACATATTTCTCGTATATGTATGAAAGTCATAATATCGATAAAAGAAATGATGAGGACTGCAATAGAATGGAAAAAATGAATGTACTAAAAGCAAAAAAAGAAGAAATAGAAAGTTGGAGAGCGAATAAGGTATTCGAAGAAGTAGAAGACATGAAACAAAAACTAATAACTACAAGATGGATTATAAGTGATAAAATAAAAGGAGGAATGACATATAAAAAGGCTAGACTAGTAGCTAGAGGTTATGAAGAAAACGTGAATAAAAGATTAGAAGCACCCACTTGTAGTGCTGACACACTAAAATTTATCATCACAATAGCCCAGCAAGAAAACTGGAAGTGCACAGCAATTGATATTAAAACTGCTTATTTACAAGGAAAGAAAATAATGAGAGAGGTATATCTGAAACCTCCTATAGAGGCTAATACTAATAAAGTATGGAAATTACAGAAGACTGTGTATGGACTTAAAGACGCAGCAGTAGAATGGTATCAAACATTGAAGAATGCCTGTATAGAAGCTGGCCTTTGTCAAAGTTTATTGGATCCTACAATATACTATAAGAGTGAAAAGAATACTTTAGTAGGAATCATGGTCATTCATGTAGATGATATATTATATGCAGGAAGTGATTTGTTTGAAGAGAAAATAATAAATGATCTCATAACAAAATTCAAGATAGGACAATATGAAAAGGAAAAGTTCAAATATTTAGGAGTAAACATAGAGCAATCAAATGATATTGTGAAACTAGATCAAATAGAATATATTAGGAAGCTCATAATTCCACAAGTGGAAAATGATAAAAATGGAGAAAAACCTTAAATGAAAAAGAATTGAAGCAATATAGATCCTTGATTGGTAGTCTCAATTGGGTATCACAACATACAAGACCTGATATTTCTTTTGCTGTAAGCAGATACAGTAGTATAACCCAAAAGGCAACTATAAGGGACTTACAAGAACTGATAAAAATAATAAGAATTATAAAAAGTAAACAATATAAATTGATATTTGAAAAAGTAAGAGAAGAGAAATGTCTGATTGTATATTCTGATGCTTCATTTGGGAACGTAGATAACGGTCATACACAAATAGGTTATTACATATTAATATCAGATAAAGAAATGAGAAAGAAATGCCCTATAACATGGAAATCTAAGAAATGTAAAAAAGTGTCTAGATCAACTATGCATGCAGAAGCTATAGAAACTATGGATACTATTGATGAAGCTCAATACATAAGAGAATTGTGGAAAGAAATTAAAAAAGAAGATCTCAATATAGAAGTAAGAACTGATAATTATACTTTACAAGAAGGAATAATGTCAAACAATCCAGTTAAAAGCAGAAGCCTTAGAATTGAAATGGCAGCATTGAGAGATTTCATTAAAAACCAAGATAACAACAAAATAAAGTGGGTTAGTTGCCAAGAGCAAATAGCTGATATAATGACCAAAGAAAAGGGCAAGAATATATTGCCCAACCTAGAAATAATTGAAAATTAGTGAAAATGACGGGAAGAAAAAGAATGCATTAGAGATTGATTTTATTTATCTATCTCAAGTAATGTATGTCTTTTTCCATTCCTTACAGAAGTAGTGCCAAATTTTGTTTAAAGTTTTACATATATTAAAGTAGTAATTTAAGGCATTACCTATAGGTCAAATAAGATAAATAAATAAAGAAATAAGGAAAATAATGATTTAAGATCATCAGAATTGAAGGAAGAAATAATAGGAAGAATAATAAGGAAGAATTATTTACAAGAATTATTTACAAGAATTATTTATAAGCAATATCTATAACTAGTGAAGTCACATACAAAATTTACAACAAGTATCTACTTCAAGTTATAACTATAAGTATTTATTATATGACAGTAATTTACTATATATATATATATATATATAAAAATATATATATATATATATATATATATATATATATATATATATATATATATATATATATATATATATATATATATATATATATGAGGTAAGGTGTGTGGCATTTACCAGAATAGAATAGTAGTAGAACATGATGCATGTCGAAAAGAAAGCCCCCTTTACCATCCTCTTTATACCCCCAAATGAGAACTCATTACAGTCAGAAAAATCCACCTTAAAGGTTTCATGAGACTGTGATGGACCCTCACTGTGGTATCTCATCAATGTGGGGTTCATCTCCTTAGTAAAGCCACAACCATATCCCCCCCTCACAAAACCATGCCATTCACTCCTGTTATATACCTTCTTCTCACCTCTAACAAACTCACATTTCTCTCCTTCAGGCATTCCTTTACTGACTCAATCCACTTTTTCTTCAGTCTCCCAGCAGGTCAATTACCAGCGGACTCACCACTATGCATCAGCTTAACCAACCAATTATCATCCATCCTTCCCTTATAACCAAACCATCTCAGTGACTTGTTTATTCCCTCATTTATGCCTTTCTTCATACCACACAACTCACTAATGCATTGTTAGGGACCTCATTTAACCCCTAATTATTTAGATTAAGTTAATAAGCTTGTCAAACATTGTGATAATTTTTGTATTATTTCAGGTCTGGTAGTGCATAATTATTAGAAATCAATTATTCAAGAAGTTTTCAAAAGCTGTACATAGCTAAGTTCTTTAAGTAAAAGAAGGTCAGTACCTTAATAAAATATTAGTTAAAATATAAACTGAATTAAATTGTTAAAAGTATAACTGAATACTTTAATTAATACCTTAAAAATGATTCCTGTAATAAATATTGTATTACAGACATATCCCTGGGTTAAGAAGATAATATTTCCTTCCCAGACTAAAAAGAGAATTAGGTAATTATTTAAAGTAAGGGCCTCTAAACATATTTTTTTTATAAAAACTACAGCATAGACTCTTAAAAAAAATAGTAATGAAGATTAAAAAAAAAAAAATTACAGATGCCTCTAAGAAAAAAAGTTACAGCCTCTCAAAGTTTGGAATTTTCCTATAGGGTTTTCTTATAAAAAAAAAAAAAAAATGAATGGGCCTGGAGACTGATTTAGGAACATCCTAGTTCAGGGTTATGAAAAGATTTATTAAGTATACACATATTTACTATGTGTATACTTAATAAAATATATCATAAGAGGAGCTAGTAGGGTTTTAAACAGAGACCTAACCTGGATGGACTAATGATGCCGTAAACCTAGACCTAACCTAGATAGAGTTCTGGCAACCATGGTTATGCAACTATTTCTTTTAGTCTTCCCTTGCGTCTATTTTGTAAATTGAGATAAAAAGAAATTCCAGTTACTTTTTTTATAAGAAAAGTCTATGGGAAAATTTCAAACTTTGAGAGGCTGTAACTTTTTTCCTAAAGAGATTGATCCATAATTTTTTTTTATTCTTCAAAATTTTTTTTTTAAGTCTATGCTATGATTATTATAAGAAATCTGTTTAGAGGACCTTACTGTAATTACTGAGAATTGCATTCCTGGGCACTATCTTCAATGTTACATAGCCTATCTAATAAAAAGGTCAAGCAAAGCTTTGAACTTTGCCTCTCCCTCCTTACAGAAGATGGAAGGTAGTTGGTTTCTAAAACATTTAAGACTACCATTAAAACAGCTGCAATTATTGATTAAATATTTATAATTTGGTTTGTCTTCAAAATTTGTTTCTAAAATAGCCCTAGTATCCTATAAGCTACTGTGCCAACATGCCTAGTTAATTAAATATCTACTAAAGTATTTATCAAACTTCAGAAAACCAACATCTAATTCTTTTCCTATTAACTCATTAGAACTATAAAAGGTTAAAAAAAAATTCTTCAGGAAATAACGTAGTGGGTGAATGACTTAGGCATCAAATATATGCATAACCTAGGTCAAATGTAGTGCCATTATGCCAGATTTAGGAACTAGAAATAACTTTTGGCATAGCAGCAAAATTATGCAGTTTATAAGTTGGCAACTTGTGCATTGCTCATAGTTTAATTAGGTTCAAAGAGCTTAATCATAATTTCCTAAAGTTTAAACTCTAAAGATTGATCATGACATTATTCCTTCTCTATCTCACAAATTTATTTATTTTTTTATTATAAGCACAGTATAAATATATTAATACACAGTAGGTCAGATAGGTGGGGAAATTATCGTACAAAATTTAACATTTTCAACGTCTGTTTTCGAAAAAAAAAAGCTACTCCTTCAATTGCCTACGTTTAAATGTAGGCAACGTTGTGATTGGTTTATAACAAACAAATTTCCCATCTCTTTCTTAAATGGCATCCTCCTCTTTATGTTCTTTTCGAACATAAAGTAATTAAAGCCGTTATCGTTTTTGCATTTGTGCTTCCGAAACGTAAGAAAATGCTTGAGTTTGAGTTCGTTTTTGTCAAACAGCGCAAAATCGTTAAAAAAATGCTCACCAAACATAAAGAATTCCTTAATTCTGTGTATAAATATAGAATAAAAATTCTCAAGAAAGAACCTATACAGAATTAAGGAAATCTCATTACGTTTGGTGAACATTATTTTTTAAAGAATTTTGCGCTAAGTTTGACAAAAACGAACGCAAACTCAAGCATTTATCTTAGCACAAATGCAAAAACGAAAATGGCTTTAATAATTTTTATAAAAAATATTAGGCATTTTCCCTCTAAACTTTTTTTACCACGATAAATATTAAACATATTTCTGATTATTAAAATAAACTTTTGCTACATACGAAACCATATTATCTTTGTTTTACATTTTAGCAGCAAATTTTGCCACGAAAATTACACACATGAACACACAACACACCCTACACCTACACCTGACAACACAACACACACAGCCGACACGACACAACACACACCACCACTCACACACACACACACACATACACAAGGATGAACTTGTATAACAATGGGTTTGAAGCAGGGATGGCACAGAAATAAATTCAATTGATTTTTAAATTTAATTTTACACTACAATTATCTTTTATAATAGATTATTTAAATGTTTGTGATATATAAAAGTGGATTAACTTCAATATAAATAAAAAAATATAATAATAATATCATAGCAGGGCTACTACTCCGTTACAAATTTCTACGCTATAAAAATATCAACAAAAGATCATGTTTCAAACATGTTTCTTTTATTTCTGATGTAATATTCATCAATATTACAAATAATACTCTTTAATGTTGCTCTTTCATTTTGTCATAGTCTATAGGGCCTATTTTAAGATTTGAACTTTAGAGCTAGGGCCGTAGGGTTAAAAATAATACTATACTGGAACTTAAAAGAAAAAGTTTGTTTACAAATTATATTCGCGTGATCTCACGAATTCAGAAAAATCCAAAAAATCCTAAAAATCATAAAGTAATTTTTTCCTCAAAAAATCCAAAAAATCCCCAACCCTGGATTGAAGTATTATAATTTTAAATTTTAATTATATCTATACTATGGTGTTATAACTTAAAAGAGGCTAAGAATTTTTTTTTATGTTTAAATCTTAATTAAGTATAATTAAAATAATAATATATATTAATTATAATATAATATATATATATATATATATATATTTATATAAATATATAATATAATATATATATTATATATAATAATAATATATAATATATATAGCGATATCCTGAATTGAGGCACCGAGCACCATACATCCTGGACGCTCAAGTCGTTTAATCATCTCTAGGCACGTATGTCTCTGGCTGCTCTCATTTATATATATACTTATATAAAATTTATACTATATATATATATCCTTAGAGCTGTACGCTATATAAAGCAGTGAGGCATGCTACACGCGCTTAAAGCGTTTAATTCTCGTTAATTAACTGCCGTTAATTTGTTCGCTTAACATTTAACGCTTTCAGTTCAATTTCGAAAAAAACAGTAAGGACTATTAACGAGTTACAAATTTCCCTCATCCCTAGTCGATTCACTCTTAAATTTACGTGTTTATAAATATTTTCTTATCAGATTTTATGTCTTAAATTCAGATTTTTGATACAAACTTTATTTTGCCAAATTTGCCTAAGCCGCTCACTGCTCAGATGGCCAACAAATGTCGGTTATTCTTTACCGCGTTATTATCCCGTTTAAGAAATGTCTTGCGTTTTTTTTGCTGTATTCTCATTTCTTACTGGTCGCTGAAGAAAAAAGATATAGTGACTGTTGTCCGTTCAATGAGTCATAACTTCTTTCGTTAGTTACTTTGAACTTGCTTCTATTGCGACTAGTGAAAAATATTAAGAACTAGGCCTCCTCATAAGCGTTGGAACTTATAAAAAAATACATACTTGTATTATAAATCATGGTTGGGATATCCAATTATTTTTACAATAATATACCAATCGGGGTGTCCGTAAAAGATGTCCCAGTTTCACATGCTGAATATAGCAGCGTAATACTACAATATCAAACAGCATATTCAAACAGCCAAAGTCGCAAGGTCCATTGAACAAGTTTTTCCTACATATGTTCAATATGTGCCCCTTCGTAATAGGGGGATACATTCACGCCGATAATCCAGATCTGCTCCCAAACATTGAGCTTAACAGCATCCGGCCAGTAATGGATAGGAACGGATGTTCAATTCTGCGTTTTCAAACTCTGCGCGTATAATTGGGCAGCCCATAGGAAGAAATCGCATGCCGTTAGTCCCGGGGACCTGGGGGCCGGCCAGATATATGAGACCTTCTGTTCGAGGACCATTATGACCAACTACCGCAACGATCTTGCCATATTAAAGGTCTTACGCTCATCCTACCTAATGCAATGTGAATACAGAGCCCATCTTATTGTAACATAATCGAGTATAGGCGACCTTGTTACGGTCTGCTTCGTCACAGAAAAAGCAACAAGTCCGTAACCTGGACGATCGAGGTATATAGGCGCAGAAAAAAAGTGTAACCTTTGGGGATCCGTTCTGATGTATCTACAAGTGATCATCGCCGGATTTGCAGAGACCCCAGATACAGACAATTAGGGCATGCTCACCTTTACCCCTGAGATGGAAGGTGACTCATCGCGTAAGCACTATACAGACTAGAAGGTCAATGCGTCATCGACCTAACACTGCAGCAGCGCCAAAGGGTTAAACCGTTAGAGCGCTAGTTCGTCGGGCTTAACAGTAATGTACCGAACTGCGAACCGGTATGCACGCCTGACTGGTAAGAATTCGATGCATCATATTATTCTTATGTAATACACCTCTCCACACCCTCGTTTTTGGGCACCTCATTGCGTGCACTTTGCTCTGCCTTGGGCTAAGTACTTATCTCCTCTTTCTTCGTGTAGCCATAACCATAGAAGAAACGGAGCATCCTTCGATAACGGTCCAATCCTGTTAAGTCACTGTGGGCAACGTCCTTGTACTTTGCCTTTACCAAAGGACCACATACCATAGTTGCAAATTGACCATACACTACGGCGGATGTTTTTGCCACATGGTAGGATCACATTGGAAACGTAAACGATTAGCACGTTGAATCGTAATTACAGATTCACCACACTTAGCAAATTGTAAAACACAGAAAGCTTTACGCTCCAGGACTGAAAATTAATGTTCAGGCATGTTTGCGGCAACCCGCACTAGAAAGAAGACTACATCTGATGCGCGCCTATTGCGCGTATGATCAGACACGTATCAGGAACATCGCTCTGCGCTCAAGTCTAGCATAATTGGTCAAAGCTTATGCAACTTACTTACTCACTTCGATGTATGATAATGACATATGGATATTGCTTATTATGCTGTTATAATAGAAAGCATTGAAACTGGGAAATTCTCTTACGGACCCATGGTATTCGAGTATATTAATTTAGAACGGGTGCTAATTTACCCTTTCGGAAGGATATTCCTTCGCAAGCGGACAAAAGCCATCCGCTATAGGTACAAAGCCTATTAATTGTCTGATAAAGATTAATGATTCACTGTAATATAATATGGGTTTGGGATATTGATCTATAATAAAAGAAACATTCAACAATTTAATTATTACTATTCCTACATATTGGGAAGACACGGTTAACGTAACGATTAACGTTACTTCTCGCTACATTCTTTCACCGATAAACGCGTTATGAATGCATTCAACAGTCGTTACATACTTTTGGTAACGCAATTAAAAAATTAACGACGATTAACTTTCTCCATTAACGGGTACCCACCTTTGTATAATATATATATATATATAGGGCGTAAGGCCAGAATTTCATTTAGGGGGGGGCAAAGGAATTGTTGTTATGTAGTATATATTATATATAATATATATATATATTATAGTATATATATATAATATATATATATATATAGTAATATATATATATAGTATATAATATATCTATATAGTATATATATATATTAATTACTTATATTATGACTATTATATATATATATATAATTATATATATCTGATTACAATATAATATATTATATATATATGTATATAGCTAGTATAATATATTATTCAGCAGCTTTATCCAGGCCGCCAAATTGTATCGAGTAAGGCTACTAAGAGTCTCCAGCGGAGAATAACTGTCTGAAGAAGCTCCTAGGCTGAATAAAAAAGTAACACAGCTCAGTTGAGACTTCAAGCGCCAATATTTGGAGCAACGGAGAAACACATCTAAAACCTATTATATAAAAAAAAATGTATATTATAATACGCGTTAGTATTAGAACATATGCAATCTTCAGTATTCTATTGATTGAGTGTATCTTTTTTTTCAGCTTTTCTACTAAAATAAACATTTAAAAACGTCGTCTGGCAGAACATCTAAGGTGTCCAGTTTTATGTATTTCAAGATTTAGGGGGGGCAACTGCCTCCCCCGGCCCCCCCTGCCTACGCCCAGTTGTAGGCCTAAATCATATATGACCTATGATATTAATAACTTATAATATATACTTTATAATATAAATACTATATAATATATATATATATATAGTTATATAATATATATATAAGTATATAATATTACTACTTATATATATATATGAGCTATATATATATATATATATATATCAGTGGGGGCTCGTGGTCAAAATTCTTTGCAGTAGGCCAAATCCAAATATATATATTTATATAATATATATAATATATAATCTCACTGTAAAATATCACTATAATAATATAATACTATATATAATATATAATATAATATTATATATATAATCTATATTTATATTATATAATATAATATATGGAGTTTACACCGAAAGCATCATTCATGTAAATAAAAAAACTATAACAGCAACAGGAAAATAGAATAAAATGCCTTATGGGTAACTATTTTTTCAATCGAGATGAAACTTGAAGAATACAAATATATAATTATTCAAATTTATTAATAACACCTTAAAGTATCTAGTAGTATCATAAGTGTCTTATGTTGCATTTCTTCTCTTAAGAATTTTAAAAACCTCCCCCTTCCACTTTCATAGCACGTAATACGAGAACGCAAAGAAGGAGTACTCAAATATTGCTTTTGGGCTGTTAATTATGCTCTGGAGAACAATCTGTGTTTTAATTTGTCTTACTTTCTCTTCTTTGGGCGTTACGACGCCGACGGCAGGGACAGAGGGGGGACGTCAATCCCTCGTACGGCCGAGGATAATCCGGACTTCTGAGTCCATACTTTGTGGTCTTACCTTGGGATATCCTTTTAGATTTAAAACAAGAATCGACATATTTGGTCACACGCTTTAACGATGCCTCCGAGCTCTAGTAGGCTCGCTTCGTTTACTTGCTCAAAAAATGACTTCACTTACTATACCAGATTTTCCAACATTTTTAAAATTTTAAAGTTTTTCTTACTCTTTCGGACCGTTATTTTTTTTATTTTTCATGCGAGTCTTAAGAAATCTATTTTTTGTTCAATATCTTATTTAGTTCCTGTAGCTGATTACTAGTTTATTTTTTTGTTACATCGCAATGTTGCTTATCGGGAGTATAGGCCTGGCCTATAAATACTCTATATATATAACGTATATATTATATTATATATAAGTTAATAATAAATATTTAGTGAATATATATATATAATATATATAATAAGGTATAATTCTAATAATGTTTGAGTAAGGTGCGCCACAAGCATCAGAAAAGAAAATCTAGATTGTGTGAATGAAATCTTAAATCCGAATACTAATTCATCATCCCCTTACTTTATAAACTTTAAGAACTCCATATTTATTAAAACAGAACCGCAACACAAATCATGAGTAATAACAATTAGATGATCTTAGTAGAATAATAGTTGAACATCAGCATATTATTGATCACCCAGAACATTCTACACTAATCAACAATGAAAAAAAACTACAATATGGAGTTCGTGGTTGAGCAACACTTATCTCACAGCAGTGGAAGCAGTTGAACTTTTGGACGCTACAGCAGGTAATGGTGGACTATCTCAGTTGAAAAGATGTCAGTCAATGAATATTCGTGTCAATCGAAAATTGATGCAACTAAATCAGTCCCGGTATAACCAGTGAATGAATCTCAAGTTATTCATAAAATTAATTAATAGGTTAATGATTGATTCTTAGATTTATAATGAATATCTATTTATTATTTCTTGCCTAATTGTAATTTAAATTGGGTTTCATTTAAAAAAAAAATTACTCGCTAATGAGATTCTATAAAATTTAAAGTGTTCCTCTTTACATATAGGAAAAGAAACTGTTATTTTGACTCAGAGAAACTAAGAGTACTGCTTCTTATCGTCTAATATTAAAAAAAGAGCATATAGGCGTAAGAAATTTCAGTAGTGAGGCCAACCATTCAGCCAGGAAGCCTTCGCACACACCACACACCACACACACACACAAAGCTACACACATTATAATATAGTTAATATTATTAATATAGTATACAATATATATATATATATATATATTCAATATATTATATATATTTAATTATTATATATATAGATATTATATATATACATATACTATATAATATAGATATCATAGTATAGTATATATAACTATATAAATATTATAATATTATCTAATATATATATATATATATAATATATATATATCATAATATTATATATATATATATTATATTTAATAATATTATACTAATATATAATAAATTATATATATATAAATAGTATAGATATATACTATATAATTTATTAAGTGATTTCACAATATATAATACTAATAAAGTATATATACTATATTACTAATAATATATAATATATATATTAGTAACGATATAATATTATATATATATATAATAGTATAGAAAGAAATAATAACATAATTATAGTGAATTTTTTAAATTTTGAGGGATTCACTAGGGCAAGACAGGCGTCGCCTACCTGCCTACCCAAAGCCGCACTAACCATATATATAATACATATATATATATATATATCATTATTATATATATATACTATTATATATCATATAATAATATATATATATCTATATATATAATATACTATATCTAAACTTTATTTTAATTACTTTATTATTTTCTTTTTTTTGTTATTCTTTCTTTACTTTTCTTTCTTTTCTGTTCTCATATTCCTTTCTATTCACTTCTTTGATTATCATATTATTATCTCTAGCCTTACTTTGTCTTTCATCCTTTTGCTTCTCATATTCTTTCTTATACCCCACCAACTTTGTTCTCTTAAATTCTTTCTTTCTTTACTTTCTATACTTCTTGCATTTTATTGCCTTGTCTTATTTTTTTTTTTCTTTCTTTCTTTCTATCTTTCTATCCGTAAGCATATACACTTTAATTGGTGAAATCGCATTATGCTTGCGATGTTTTTCTTCCTTTGTGGGTTCCAATTCATAATTTTCCTTGATCGTCCATTGATTTCTGCTTTATCAGGATATCTTTTTTCTTCTCTTTCTTTTTGGGGTCTTTCTTGTCGTTCATTTCTTCTTCTTTGCTGTTCTTCATTTCATTTTTCAGTTTGTGATTTTTTAAACTGATCAAACATTTAGTGAATTAATTCTAATCGAACTTCTGCTAATCGGAAATAATTAGAATATATGTATTATTATTTTATCTTTACTATAAATACTATCCAAAAATTATTGATTCCAATACCCATTTTGACAATCGCCTTCTTATCCATTAATTTTTCTCCTAATTTCCTTTTCATGTACTTCTCGATTTGCTTATCTTTATCTTTACTTTCTTATTAAATATTTTTCTACGCTTGTTATCTCTCCTGTTCTTTCTCTTGTAATAATTTTTTATTTTGCGTATGCTCATTTTAGTGATCTATCTATAATAACTTCTACCAATATATATAAAATAATATTTAAATTATATTCATTTAAAATCATTAAACTGTACTGCAATTATCTAATTTGAGCTGTTTTTGTCATGCTCATCACTTGCCATGCGGGGTTACGGTGTTCTTTTCTTTGCCTTTCTTTCTAAAGTTTTGGCTTTCTCATGTTCATTTTTCATTCCTTCCTTTCTTTCTTTCTTTCTTTCTTTCTTTCTTTCTTTCTCAAATTCTTTCTTTAATTTTTCTTTCTTTCTTTCTGTCTTTCTTTCTTTCTTTATTTTCTTTTCTTTTTTTCTTTTCTTTATTTTCTTATTCTTTTTCTGCATATTTTTTATATCTTTTACTTATACCTTTCTTTATTTCATTATCTTTCTTGCATTTTAGCACTTCACTCTCTTATTTCTGCTTTTCTTGCTTTCTTTCTTCTTTTCTTTTTCTTCTTTCTTTTTCTTTCTTTCTTTCTTTCTTTTTTTTTTTTTACTTATCTATTTATTCTTTCATTCTAATATTTTTTTTAATTTTTTTTTTATTTTCTTCTTCTTTCGTTTCATTTTCTTTGTTTTCTATTCTTTCTTTCTTCTGCTTTCTTTCTTTCTTTTCTTTCTTGTCTTTCTTCTTTCTGTTCATTTCTTTCTATTCCTTCTTCCTTCCCTTTTCATACTTTCTTTCTTTCTTGCTTCTTTCTGTCTGTTCTGTCTTTCTTTCTTTTTTCTTTTTTCTTTATCTTTCTTCTTTTCTTTCTTCTTTCTTTGTTTCTTTCTTTCTTTCTTTCTTTTCTTTCCGTCTAGTCTTGTCTGTTTTCTGTCTTTACTCTTCTCTTTCGTATTTGTCTTTCTTTCTTTCTTTCTCTTCTTGTCTTGTCTTTCTCATAGGTACTTAACATGCTTGAATATCTTCATTCTTTCTTTTTTCTTTTCTTTCTTTCTTTCTTTTATTTCTTTCTTTCTTTCTTTCTTTCTGCTTTCTTTTCTATTTCTTTCTTTTCGTTCTTTCTTTCTTCTTTCTTTCTCTTCTTAATTTCATAAATTTCATTCATCTGTCTTTCTGAACTTTTTACTTTCTATCTTCTTTATATTCTTTCTTTCTTTCTTTTTCTTTTACTTTCTCTTCTTTCTTCTTTCTTTCGTTTCTTTCTTTTCTCTTAACATTCATAACTACTTTCTTTCTTTCTTTATCATTCTCTTTCTTCATTACTTTCTTTATTATAATCTTTAATAATTTCTTTTTCTTCTTTCTATTTTTTTCTTTCATTTCTTTCTTTCTTTCTTTCTTTCTTTCTATTCTTTTTTCTTTCTTTTTTTTCTTTCTTTCTTTCTTTCTTTTCTTTCTTTTCCTTTATTTTACTTTCTTTCTTTCTTTTATTTCTTTTTTCCTCTTACTTTTCTTTTTCTTCTTTTCTTTCTTTTTTATTATCTTTCTTATTTACTATTTTCTTTCTTTTATATTCATTATTTCTTGTTTTCGTTATAGATTATCGTACTGTGATCTTTCTTTCTTTCTTTCTATTTCTTTCTTCTTAATCACTATCATATATATATCTTGCATTTCCGGTGTGTGGTGCTCTCTTATTCTCTTAGTATCTCTTGTATTTCTATTCTTTCCTTGTTATTCGGTTTATATTATTTCTTCTCTGTGCTGCTTGGCTTTCTTACTTTTAGTGTTCTCTGTATTTTCTCTATCATATTATTTCATTTATTTCTTTTATTTTCTATTATTTCCCCTCTGTAATTGTTATTACTTGTGTCTGAGTGTAGCTTTGCGTGTGTCTGTATTTCTTTCATTTGATTTCTTGTCTTTATTCTTTCAACTTTGGTTAACACGCCTTCTTTCACAACCTCACTTGTCTCTCTAATCAAATCTCGGGAATCGATTCCTTTCCCCTGTGTGTGTGTGTTTTTTGTTGTTTTTTCCTCTGTGTGTGTATGCACGTCTCTTTCTCTTTCTTTCCTCTTCTCTCTTATATGTCTGTGGGTCGGAATTAGGAATGTTGTGTCTGTATCTTATAACGACATTGCTTTATCTTCGTTTATTTCTTATGGTCTTCTGTATATAATTTAAGTTTACTTCTCCTCTCCGAGTTATCTTTATTTACCTTATGCTAATTTCTTTGTATTTCTTTATTTAATTTTACTTTCTTTTATTTCTGTGTATTATTAAGGTTTATTTCTTTATTTATTTATTTCTTTCTTTATTTATTTATTTCTTTATTAGATTCTAACTCTTCTGTCTTATTTATTCATTTTCTTTATTTTCTTTCTATTTAGTTTGTTACTTTTATTTCACTTATATTTTATATATTTATATTTTATTATATATAATATATTATATTCGTGTTATATATATAATAAGACTTTTCTTTATATATTTATATTTAAAATATTTAATTGATATTTTATTCTGCAGTTATTCAAAATAGTTTTATTATTCTTATATATAACTTGATCTATACGTAAATTGTAATATATACCTTCTATATATTTAATTATAGACTATATATTTTTTTAATGTAATATTGTATTTATTCTATTTTACTTATTTACTTATATTGATGATTTTATCTTCTTTATATTATCATCAATATTTTTGAAATTAGTTTTTATTTTTATTTCTTTTTTATTTTATTTCTCCTTATATTTTATTTTTTCTTTATTTAATATCAATTGTTTATTTTTTATTATTTTTCTTCTATTTAATATATCTTTTCTTATTATCTCTCATTCTTCTACTTATATTTAATTTCACAAAGCAACAAACAAATATTTACTCTCAATATTCATTTATTATAATTTTGTGATTTCTTTATTTATTTATTTCCTCTTTAGGCGAAGGAGTCGTCTCTATTATTTACTTTCTTTATATATTTCTTCTTCTTTATTTGATTTCATGGTTCTTTTTTATTTATTTTGCAATAACAATTTATTTAATCTTCTTTTTCTTTTTATTTTTGCTGGTCAATTTTATATATTTCTTTTCTTTATTTTTTTTTTTATTTTTCTTTGATATTAAATTCATTCTTCCAAAACGCTCATTTATTCACTCTATTCTCTATAATTATATTTTGATATTTATATTTTTTTTAATAGTTTGGTTCTCTATATGTGATTTATTTCCTTTATTAATTTATTTTGCTTATCTTTCTTATTATATATTATTTTCTCTTTATTATAATTTCTCCATTTTTATTAGTTATTATTTTCTGTATTGAATTAAGAATACATTTGTTATATTCTACAAAATTACGAAAAGGTTAGTTAGTTATATTTCTTTTATTTTGTGGCTTATTTATTTCTTTATTTTATTTTTATTTCTTTATAATATAGGCTATTTATTTCGGTACTTTATTTATTTTTTATTTATTTATTTTCACGTTACTTTATTTAATTTATTCTTATTATATTATTCTTATTTATTCTTTATTTATAATTTATTTTTATTTATTATTTATTTTTTATTAATTTTCTTTATTTATTTATTTCATCTATTTATTTATCTCATTTTATTTACTTCATTTTATTGTATTATATTAACTGCATACTATATTATATTTATTTCCACTATTATTTGATTATATTTATTTAAATATAAATTAAAATCCTTATTTATGTATATTAGTTCTTTATTTATTTATTTATTTCTTTAGATTTATGAATTAATCCTTAATATTTTATTGAATTTCTTTTAATTTAATAATTATTTATTTACTATATTTAAGCTGGTTTACGTTTAACTATTAATTCTCAATATATATATATTATTTCTCTTAATTTTATTTAGATTCTTTTAATTTATTTATTTATTTATTTTTTATATTTATCTTATTTATTTCTTTATTTATTTATTTATTTATATGTTCCTTCATTATCTGTTTTATTTAGATATTTTTTTTTATTTTTTTGTCCTTTTCTTTATTTATTTATTTACTTTTTCTTTATTTATTTCTTTATTTATTTATTTATTTATTTATTTCTTTATTTCTTTATTTCTTTATTTATTTATTTATTTATTTATTTATTTATTTCTTTCTTTTTAATTAATGTCATTTTTTTTGCAGTTGGTTTCATGCTATTAATTGCTTGCATTACGATTGCCGTTGTGTTTAGTATTCGTTATCGGTTTTGTCGTCTCATGACATCTTCTCAAGGCAATTGGCATCAAGCTCCATCATGGAATGTTTGCAACCCTCAACGTCTCTTAGGTCCATCGCAACAACACCCTACTGATCAATATCTTCTCCAGTCTTCCACGGGAGGCCCTTTTGATCGTTCAGGATACATTAGGAGGATTCCAGGACTTCGGTCTGACCTGTTCTCTCCAAATGTTCTTCGCAGTCAGAATGTAGAAGATTCTACAATTGTTTTAGTTCCAATATCTCATTCGGGTATTGACTGCGGACCTCCTCCAAGTTATCAGCAGGTAAATTCCTATGAAAAAGTTTAAATTTTAATTCCCTTATTTTTCACATTGCAGTCAACAGCAATTGTTATTATTATTCAATTCCTACTTCTGGATTACTCTTCAATTTTCTTTAATTCAATGATTGCGAGCTCCACTATGGAGGAATTTTTTAATATTTACAAATTGTTAAAAATAAAAAAAAAATTAAAATACTTTGTTGATCTAATATCCTTTCAGTGATTTAGTCTTTTGTTTTCATTTAACAGGTGATTGGAGCACCTCCACCTCCCTACACTTCTGATGCTGATTTGGGGTCTTCTCTTCTTACTACTGTTTCTTCAAGCGCTCTTTATAACACAGCTGTTAGCGGCAGCAACAATAATAATGGAGATATAAATGGCAATATGACTTCTCGTCATTCTGTCGCACAGAACCGAAATTTTTCTGATGTCGGAAATAATAGTACCACAACGTCCATCACAAGCTCCTCTTTTTATCAGCCTTTATCAAATGGTTCTCAAAATTCTTCGCAAAACCTATTTACTTCTTCTGGACCGTCTGGGTTTGGATTCTTACATAGAAAATAATTAATCTTAAAAAAAAAATTTTAACACCTTTAGATAGTAGGTATGTGTCCATTTTTTTATTTTATATAAATTTTCTATGACAAGCATTTACCTACATAATTATATAATCAACATTGATATTGAAACAAAGAAGTATCGCTTTTTATCTTAAGATATAAAGATATTATTTTATTCAGGATATTAACAATATTACTGTTCCAAGTCTCTTTTACTCATCACATATTCCTTATCGGACTTTTCTTCAATTTTCTTGTGCTCTAATTTTTCACAATCTTCTATTCCAAGATATTTATAGGTGTCTACACTTCCTTGATCTAGTATGTTACTATGAATCTAGTCATTTTATTCTAGAATAATTATCGCTAACTATTGTGTAATTCTTATTTCCTTCTTAACAACTCAGAGAAATATGCACATTTAAATCCAGTCCGAACTCGATTTGTAATGTCACTCGAAATTAACTTACTATAACATACTCGATTCGATGTTTCAATTGTTGTAGGTGTTGCTTAGGGAATATAGTTTAATGTATCCATAGTACAAAATAAATGCGAGATGTTTTTCCCTTTCTAATTTCATTTCCTTTGATCCTATTCTATACCCATAGTATGGCAAGTTACTTTATATTAATTGAAACATGACAGTGGGTTCAGAATGATAAGTACAAATCAGCAATAGAGGAGATAATGTAAATCTCACTAGGGGAATATTCCATCGCTTTATATATTTAACAGAACATATATTTAATATTTGATATATTGTCCCATTTTCGTGATGTAGTTTAAATTTAATTGATCTTCCATAATTTGCACAACTGTTTGACCTCAACTTCTAATATTCTATTATTGAATAATTTAAGATTTATATAATACTCGAATCTGCTGTGGTTAATTAGCGTTAGATTTATTAAGCTACCTTTGTGACTTACTCATAAGCTGACAAATACAGAACATTTAAATAATTGTCGAACATTATTTTTATTATTTTTATTTTTCACCTTTCTTAATACTGAGATAAGTAACCTATGCCAATGAGACAGGCCCGACATCGGGCCTAAACGCATATGGTTGTCCCGACAGGTTCTCTACCATTGTAGTGATTTTTATTTTAAGGCTGAAGGAGACTCATATATATCTCTTATATATTTTTATTTTTTATTTTGTCAATATTTTTCAGCGGAGAGGCTGAATTGCGAGAAGGATATCTCGTATATAAACTATGATAAGAAAGGGGAGTATTCTTCTTCCATATCTCTCGCCACTCAGGTTTACATTATTGTAACAACAATTCAATCATCAACTTTGCATCTTGGGAATGGAGAAAAATTAGAAAAAGATAGGGAACGGGAAAAAGTGGTGGATAAAAAATAGTATAATACAAGGATTGTATATATCCACCATTTATCTTTTATAGCTTAAATAATAGATAAAATATAAACATTATGCTTATAAATAAAAATATATATTAAGGTAATATATATATACTATAAAAAAAAGAAATAAAAAGATAATATATATATTACTATATATAATTATATAAAATATATGAATAATATATATAAAATAAGACTATAATAATATAATAATGAATAAAAATAACTATATAATTTACTATAATATTATATATATAATAATAATATAGAAAATAAAATATTACTAATATAATATTATAAATAAATAATACTATTTAAAGATAATTATTTAAGGAGGATGTACCGGAACACAGGTTCCGGTCGGAACCGAGAATTTTTGAGAGTTCCGGTTCCGGCCGGAAACTGCGCTTGCAGTTCGGCCGGAAGACTAACCTAGGAATCTTTTCCACTTTTTCAATCCAATAAGTTCTTTCTATATAAAATTCTGATTAAATTCAGATTTTTACTATGATTTTTTATATAAAATGAATGAAAAGAATAATATATGAAAATGAATATACCAGGATCGATACCCTCGAAATAGACGCGGAGGTTAGAGTATACCTTTAACCCCGCCGTATTATATAGGCGACGTATCGCGTGATAAATAATATACTTGATAAACCGCCTGGAAACATCATTAATTTTTAAATTTTTACCATTTTAGATATAGAGTGAATAAAAATAGACAGCAGTATTTTTATTTACTTTTAATAATAATCTGAATAAGAATTAGTTTGGTACAATGTTATTTTTTACATGATTAATTACAAGTATAATAAAATATTTTATTGCTAGATTAGAATAATACGTAGAGAGATAATTTAATAACAAGTATGACAGAAGAACATGCTACTAAAACATACCCAGTTTAAAAATAATAAGAAAAAGTTTGATTTATGTTTTTTAAATGAAAAAAAAAATAATAACATGTAAAAAACTTATAGGACAATTGTGAGATAAAAAATGGTTATTATAGGATGATTTGAAGATAACGTGGATTTGAGGAGAATTTAGATGGGAATTTTAAAGTTTGAGCCAATTTGAGAACAACAATTAGTTTTCTTTTCAATTGTAAATGATATATGAAGGAGTGAAGAGAAATGAAGCAGTAGATCTGATTATGAGTAATGTATTGGAGCTGCTTATTCTTGAGACAATAAAAATACGTATATAAAAAGAGTAACTGTACGAAACTTTTATAGCATATTTTAAGCTAAAGAACACACCAACATATTCTTTTTCTTTCTTTTCAATTCATTATCATAAAAATAATAAATCCTTAGCATATCTTTATTAATGTTAGGACATTTAGCAATGTATTTAGTTCATTAATAAATATACTTTTTAAAAATCTTTTAACCTATTAACTACAGATTTTATTTTTATTTCTTCTGATAAATTATATTTTGTCTTTATTTAGTTATCTATATTTGCCACCGCATAGGAGGTGTATAAGCTCACCAATCGCGTTAGATAAGAGCCGAAGAAGATAAATAAGAAGAAAAGATGTGCAATGAAAGAAAGGTGAGATATAGATTCATCAGAAGGGAAAACACGACGGAAACTAGTTATAGCATGAATCAAACTATATCAATGAATATAAAAGTATAGCCTCTACCTTCAAATGTACATATTCCGAAAACTCAGATTAGAAATAGTGAATCAAATATTATTAATCCATACATTATTCGAAACATAGGCAGAAACGAGAGATAATGAAGCCTTAAAATAAGTCAAGAACGGATATGAGTTACAAAAAGAAACGATGGAAAAGAAGAGAGAGAAGATTGGGAGAGTTTAAAGATGAATTATTGTTTATAAGTAGAGAATTATTTTATAATTTTTTAGACAAATTGCTTTATTAATTATATAATTTATCTTATCAAATAATGTATAACTGTTTATAGATTCCTTAAATTACTGCATAGTGTACTCTAATCCTAATAAATAAGGTAATTATGAGAGTATGAAACACTTATTTAACTTTGTAGTATTTAATAATAGTAATTATAATAAAAATGATTATATTCAGTATTTAAAGAGAAAAATAAATTATTTCGAATATTTTTCATGTAATTAATCTTCATGAAGTATAATACAATATTATTATATATTATATATATATATATATATATATTTTAAATATAGTATATAAGACAGATTATTATAATATAGTGAATAGAATGAGTTAAGTATAATAAAGAATAAGAAATAATATAATATAATATAATACATATAAGTGATATATATATAAAAATAATATGATATATAAATATAATATATAATCATAGAATTTATTATTAGAATATCTACTTATGTTATATAACTGATAACTGAGTACCTCTAAGTATTTATTGATAACTAATTATTGACTTTAATTATAAAAAATGAGCTTGACAACGAACAATTTAGAAGTGAATTTTATCATTGTCTGATTTGGAAGAAATGTTTGAATTGTAGAAAACCTACCTTTTAAATTGGTTAATGATAAAAATAAAAAAGAATATTGATTTAATTCCTAGAGACAAATATCATAGCTTTAATTCAGAAAAAAAGTAAAAGAAATGTATAATATATGAAAAATAAAACAAGATTATATTGTAGTTTTTTTATTTAAGTCAACTTCACCAATATACGTAAAAAAATCAAGTTGTAATTGATATGTATTCTAAAGTAAATTTATGTGTGGTCAAATGTCCTGCTCATAGCACTCATAGACCTTGGGAAAGAACGAGAATAAATAATAATTTATGTACAGTTGTATATATAATTATTATCTTGAATATTATTATTTTAATATTATTTAATCTAGTTTTAATTATACAAATTGATTATTTTTATTAATTATACTCTAATAGAATATTATAAAGAAATTAAAACTAATTAAAGCCTAGAACTAGCAACAAAGAAATATCCATTCAAACAGATAGTGATAGAGTTCAACAAAATATTTTAAAATGAATTTTTAAAACAAGATCCATAAAGATTCGACGAAACATAATGAAAATTTTAAATTTCAAAATATCATCCAAAATTATTCGATGGCTATACGAGAGAATACAATTGCTCACTCCATCGTGATGTAGAGTTAAACGTCAGTTTGTATCCTCCTCAAACACGATACCCGCTTCTGAAAGAAGCTATATTATAACTAATTAGAAGACCCGCATAAGAACGTATATAATATATATGAATTGCGCTTCCAGAAAGACACCGATTACGTCTACGATTAGCACGGACAATACAGCGCACTAAGCATCAGTTTCCAAGCGAAGCCCAGTTTGCGCACTTATACGTCACAGTAATTATCGTACCGGTTGAAGGGCGACCACTGATTTTGATTAATCCTCGATTCCGGGAGCAATTAATATTAAACGGGAAGCCAGGTGCTGCGCGGGAAAGACTAACAAATAAAATTAGCTTTGTTTAGCCAAACAATCATTTATTACAAAACACTGGGTCGGAAAATCGGCTTGACAAAGATTTTTTAAATTTCAGTCAACTTTTATAAATAGGTACTTAAAGTAATCGAATATGCATTTTAACATAAATAGAATACCATTAGTATAAAGAGTATGGGCGTAGTGACAAGGATATTCATTAATAGGAGTACAGAGAACAAAGGATTCGCGTGATAAATATTATAAACTAACTAAATATTAAAATATATATATACTAATATATTATATGTAAAGTAATATATATAATAATAAGATACAATGAAAATATATTATAGATATTAATTAATAATATATATATACTAATAAAATAAGAGATAAAGACATAAATCTAAAACTGTTATATATCCCAACAGAACTATATGTTATAATAATAATGATAAATACATAATTTATATATAAAATTATTAATAATATTTAATAATAACGTTTGTAATAATGTGATTTTGATATCCTTGAATAATCTATGTTTATAGATAAATTTCTTTTTCCAAGTAATTTTTATTCCTCATGATAACTAAATAAAACCAATAATAATAAAAATTCAACAAATAAACTGAAACATATAAAATTAAGAAATAAAAAATAAAAAATAAAAGTAGATCTGTGGGCAAAAAAATAATATTATATACGACTTATTTTTTTAATATTTCGCCAAAAGGATTTATTAAAGGAGAAGGGAACCAGAAAAAAATACTGAGAAAGATCAGTAACCCCCCTGCAACCACCACCTACTCTATAGCACGAAACAATCGAATAATAGTGAGTATTTGTTCTTACACATATAGCCAGCTGCTCACGACAGGGTCACCGACAACCGTTGATCACATAGTACTTCAAAAAGTCTTCCTGTTCTAAACTCGAAATTGATCTAATGTATTTATTTTAATTACGAAATCGTTATATCCGAGTCGATTTTGCCACGGGTGCACTCGGGACTTCTGGAAACGGAAAGCAAAAATTGTATCTATTTTATTACCTTAATAAATTATATTGAATGATAACGCTTCATTATACTAAGCAAAAAAGCTAATAATACTATATTTGCAGACTATAGATGCATCCAGTCATGGACAATATTGACAAAGGAGATCGAGAAACCTGATGGAAACATTTATCAAGGCACAGAGGGTAGTACAAGTTATTAATTAGGAATAGATAGACTGAACAGATTATACAGAGTAAAGACCCAAATGAAAGACTCCGTGTTAAATGCAAATCGACTCGAGGAAAAAACAGCTTCAGAATTGGAAAAAATATTAGCTATCAACCCAATACAAGGAAACAGGAAATAGTTCGATCAGCCTGGCAACTAACCAGGATCGAGCTAGACGCACAGAATCGGGAATTCAGCTGGCGAAATATAGCTAAGGACAAAAAAAATATCGATATGTCGATATATACTGCAAGAGAATAATTTTATGATATAATGATTATGATTATTAAGGGAACCTCAACTTAATATATAAAAGAATATAAACTACAATAAATATAAAAACATAAATTTATTTGAAGGCAGAGACACATTTCCAGACACATAAGATTATTTGCTAAAAAAAGAATATTAGGTATTCTCGCATAGAACCAACCAAGGAATATTCCTTCTGACGATAAAGACTCGCACGAATTTCATTTAATTACTTAGAAAAATCGAAATGGAAACCAGTTGATAACAACAGGGGCCTGACTGTGACAATAAATATACCTCGACGTATGAACGTGCGCCAAACGCTTGGCAAACCGATGCATGTGTGCCCGCCCGAGGCTGCTAGAATCAGGGGTATCATGGAAAAATAAACAGCTTAAAGTTATTAAGGTGTAGACCTGAAGTCGAAAAGTTCCAAAAAATCCGGCCGAACTTTTTCAAGGTCCGGAAAGTTCCGAGTTCGAGGCCGGAACAAAATTTACTTTCCAAGAGGTAAATACCTAAAATATAATATAAAAAGTAGATATATAATATATATAATATATTATTATAATTGTATATATATAATAAATAAGAATATTAATATATATATACATAATATATATAGAAATAGATATAATAAAAACATAATATAATAATAAATAAAAAAATACTATGATATAATAATTAATAATAAACTATATAATAAATATATATACATAATCACAAAATATTATTAAATATAATAATAGATATGAATAAAATAGACTCTAATATATAATATATATAGATAGATTATATAATAGATATATATACATAAATATAATATTATAATATTAACCATAGTATTTTGTCATATCATGAAATATTTAATTGTAGGAGATAAGATTTTTGAACTTTAGTTTTATGTGTTCGATTTACAAGTGAATAAATAATCCTATAAAATGCTGATATTATAAACGATAGTGTCAATTTTGAAAGACTAAACACTGAAATTGTGGAAACACCACTATATGTGAGGATCGGTTATTGGCTATTATGTGGATTGACTAATCAATAAGTAAACTTATGCCAATTAACATCCGTAGATATAAGATATATCTAAAGATTTAAGGTATTATGATGAAGGCTTTAAATATATTTTATGATACATATCAACTCTTTAAGACTGAAATCTCAACCGAATTGCCTATTAAAACATTTCTAAATCGTAACAATCCATACCGTTAACAACTTAAATCACACACTCCATTTGAATATCGACCACATCTGTTTTAAGTTTATGACCAATTTAAGTCTCTAAGAAATAAACAATCTACTATAAAATTGCTAGACTGATTATTTCTCCTTGGTGACTAAAATACTAACCAGATGTTAAAGATGCAGTTTAGTCCATTTAGTTTCTAATGTGTTGTACTTGACATGGATGTGACAGCAAATATACAAACAATCTCGCATTATATTTCGACCGTTATGACACCTACTAACCTTTCTTACATTGCTCTCCAGCTAATCTATCGTTAAGTGGTTTCAAATCAAAAAAAGTCACTATTATTTCAACCTTCATATTAGTACAGTAGTATTAGTAGTATAGTAGTAAGAGATTCTTCTTATTTATAAAAAAAAGATACAAGATATAGAAAAGATTTTCACTAGAAGACACTAAACCTTAAAACACCTTACACGACACAAATAACGGTTTTCCTCCATATCTATTTAATATATATCTTAATTTGCTTTCATTATTCTCTTTATATATATTTCCTTTAAATATAAAATTTAATAAGTTTAAATATTACTAGATATATATAATATATAGTACGATTATAATATAAGATAAAAAATAATATATAGATAGACTGATATTATATATATATATTATAATAATAATATTATATATAAATGAAATATAAATATATAATTAATAAATTATAAGATATTATAATATAATATATAATAAGATAAATGATAATACTATAACGTAATATAAATATAAATATAATAATAATATATAAGGAAATGTATAGATATAATATTAAACAATAAGTAAAAAACTGGTCAAAATTTACTCAAATTGAACATTTCTAGTTCTCGGTTGTCGAAAAACTGAATTAGTATTGAGTCTTTTCGGTAGCGGAAGCTATTAAACATGGTCAAATAGATAGGTTAATAGAAAAAAGTATGTTTTAAGTCTTAGATACTAAGATTAATAAGATACTAAATCATATATAATAATATCAATTATATAGATAATATAATATATATAATATATATAAGATAATATAAAGATAATATAATATATATACGTATATTAATATATAATATATAAACAGTAATTATAAACCTTATATATAAAAATATAATATATGATTAATAATATAAAACTATTATTATATATAGTAAAACTATTTAAACATATATTTAGATAATCTAATTTGTACTAAAAGAAATATTATTAAAAAATACATAATTAATAATAAATATAATATAATATATATATATATATATAATATAATAATAAATATATTAATATACTTATATATTATTAATTAAATAGAATAATATAAATAACTATTATAATAATATATTATAATAATTATATAATATATATAATTATATAATATACTATATATATATATATACTAATATATCATAATAAATAATATATATATTATAATATATATATATATATATATATATATAAATAAAATATGAATAAATAAACTATATAAATAATATATATATATTATATATTAATACAGTAATAATAACTATAGAACTATAAATTAATATAATCAAACCAACTCATCTCTGGTAGTACTTTTACGCCCTAGTACAGTTATGGGCCAGCAGTATCTTTCACCTTTTGGCTTCCCGAAACTCTTAGATACCTGGAGCACTCATAAGAAAATTACAATTATAAAGATCTCGGCCAATGGTTTCAACTGGACTAGTCTTGAAAGTAAGGGAAGGATAGAGAAGTTATATTAGGTAAAGGTATTTTACTCTTTCAATGGAATAGGGATCTTTCTTCCATTTGCGCCTCACAAAATACGATATCATACGAAGAGCTCTCAAGGAGAATCAGTGTTTCAGAGGACTCAAAAAGTTTCCCGTAATGACATATGTGCCAGGAGATTTATTTTCAAGTCAATAAAAAGGAAAAAAAAGGTATAAGGGACGGAGGGTTAATATGAAAAAATATATTAATAAGATAAAATAGTAGAATAATAAAAATACTATATATATATATATTATAGCATATCAATATTACTTCCTAAATAAGAAGAATATATTAGAACTATATATATATAGAATATATATATAATAAATATCTTCATATAATAAATAACTAAATATAATATAATGATATATAAATATAAAATTATATAAATCTATATAATATTAATATATAAAATATATGGTCTTTCTTATTTACCAAAATTCTGCAATAGATAACTAAAAACTACACTAATACAGATACAGGAAAATAAATACCAAAAATTTTTGAATCTTCAGCAAACAGAACAAATTATTATCGATAAAAACTTCTAAATAAAAATTATTTATTTAAATCATTTATTAATAACCCTTATAAAATATCAGTTAATAATATTAGGAATACCGGCACGCAGTACGCCTCTAATTAACCATCACTAAATTCCGTTGCAAAGAAAATGAGTTGACAGAGATCAACGAAGATACCAAAATATTTTTTTTTTTTATATATATTAATGCTCTGGAAAGAAAATAATTAAATTTTTCTTGATTATATTCCATTGACTTTAGAGGGTTCGAGCCGCGGTGAAAGAGTAGGGACAGAGGGACAATAAAGTCTCCTCACCGTTAGTCACAACGATAGGACCGAGAATCCCGAATATAAGTACACGATCTTTGTTATTTTACCGCTTGGAATCTTTAGTTAAAACATAATTCGGAATTTGGCAACTCAATATAGACATTCAGCTCGGAAGTCAGATAGAGCTCAATTCGTTCTTTAGCTCACATATAACAATAAATGATCCAATTTACTAATACAGAATTTTCTTTTAAATTACTTAAAACAAATTTAAAAATACTCAAGCGTGATTCTCGATGCAATATTTCATATGAATATAATAAAACTTATTTCTACATTAAATAAAAATTTTATTCACTTTTTACAGATAGCAAGCATATAATTAAGGAAAGAAAAGAAATTTTATTATATTTTCTATTATAAAACGACCTGTAAAACTCTTCCGTGAAGACACAAAGTATGTAACACATAAATAATAGTATAATAATAATTTAAAGAGATAATATAACTAAACGATAATAATTAAAAAATATATTGAATATCTATTGAAATAATCAAGATATCTAATATAGTTAGAGCAAATATCAATATAAAAAAGATATAAAACATAATATAAATGAAGATATAATAAATATATACTAATTATACAATTATATATAAACATATATATCGATAATATAAAAATGCTCTCTCTCAAATAATTAAAGTTTAAGAATTTATTTTAAAGTATTTGAATTTTGAAACGTGTTAAAACATGATGCGAGTACATTTTATTTATTTTCACTTTTTAAAATTTAATTTAATACCAATAATTTTTAAATAAAATAATAGAAGAACACTTAGATGTTAAGAAAAAAATTTTATTTAATATAAACATGAATACATTATAAGACAAATTGCACGATTAAATTATTGCACACGTAATGTAATCAATTGATTATGTGAAATTAGAATGAGCATAGGAGTTAAGACACAGCTCTCATCCGCCCAAAACACCAAGGCAGTTATATAATATGATAATAAATATTAGACGATTTGCCTTATTTTAATAAATTTTTAATATAATATATATATTAAGCCAAATATTTAGAAAGTTTTTAAATAAAAAAAGTGATAAATAATTATATAATATAAGATAAAGATAATATATATAATATAATATATAAAATAGATATAATATGAAAGTACATAATAAAAAGAATAATATATATGCATTAAAAACTGCGATAAGATAAGGGAAAGACGTTTTGTCGATTGATTTCCTATCTTTATTTGCTTTCACAAAATTGTGTGTCAAAGCACCACAATTCTGTCAATCAAAGGCCAATGTACAACAAATAAAATTTTCGGATGGTTCAGACAGTCATATTTCAATAAAAAAAAACTTGTTAACTGCGTTAGAATAAATGCTAGGCACTATTCCCCCCTTCTAGGAGGAATAATGCCAACGTGTGATTGAATCTTGATTGAGTGACAGGAGTCCGACAAAGGCCCGAGTATTCCCAATTCATGATTATCGGGAGTGTTTAGGGCTTCGAAAGGAAGAGGCACATATTATAGACTCTGAGCTCTCCCTCCT